>JAQFVV010006875.1:0-281569 GCA_028023455.1 Epiperipatus broadwayi
ATATATATATATATATATATATATATATATATATATATATATATATATATATATATCAAATCACCTCTAATGTTAAGAAATTTTTGACTACACAAATAAATGTATTAATCCAGCATCTCAAAACAGCTAATTCTAATATGTTTATTCACAGAGGGCATAGATAAAAATTTCATAATGTTTGAGGTGGTTTGATATTTGATATTTATTTCAGATAATAGTATGCACTGGAAATATTTTGACATATATAATGGTGATGGAATAAATTTAAGAAAATATAGACATGTATACACAATGGTTTATCTATATAATGTAAATAAGATTATTTAGAGATGTCAAAATAATCAGTTGTATCTATATTCCATAGATTATAAAAAAGATTTTTGTTTCTGTATATTGGCTGCAATTATTACCCTTAAAAATCCTAAATTGATGAATTATATTGAAATTATAAAATTTACAAAAAGGTCACATCAATTATTTTAAATAAAATAACTACAAAATTCAAGAGAAAACCATATAATGATTCAATTTTTAATTATTTTCTAAATCGTTTAAAGAGGCTTGATATATAAATAATAATTTTTAAAATCATCTTTCATTTGAATATGGTATTTAAACTGTTATGGCTGATGAGTGTGATGAATTTAGGAATTATAATTAATCAATTTCAAGAAACTTGAAATCTAAAGTCATATTTTGTGGAGTTATATTACCTGCACACATTGTTATCAATGGGTAGAAAATTGAATTACAGTATTTGTTAATTATATTTATTTGGGCTAATTACCATTAAAGAAAGTAAATTAGAATCAAACTGACTTGCATTCAGACAACTTAATATGTTCTTTAAAGAAATTATGTCTTTATATATATAATAAAATAGCCATGTAATTGAAAAACTTAATTGGCAATCATTAAAAAGGAATAAGGAGGCACAAACCAGTGCTCACCAGGCTAACAAATGCTAACATTGAAGATTTTAGCAATTTTTCACTCTTGTTTTATTATCTTTCCAGAAATGGCCAAGTACTTATCAATAACCAGTAATTTTATGGATAGTTGGATTGGCTATGAGATAGTTACCTAAAATAAAATTCATATACCAGTTTCAAACTTAAAAAAAAAAAAAGTCACTTTGATAAATAATTATAAAATTTTGGATTAAATTCAGATATGTGTAGAGGGCAGTGATGAGATAAAAAAAAGAATAGAAAGGATTGAAATCTAAACTGACATTTCCATGTAATTGTTATAAAGTTTTAATTGAGATGATTATTGGACAATAGCAGATCTTATCTGAATATTGAAAGATTAGAAATATCATTGAAAAAGTCATAATTTGAGATATAATGATGAGATCAGAAAACTTACCAGATCATTATAGAAGTGGAATACTTTTGTATATTGTTATGGAAAAGTATTGGAGAAATCTTGTGGTTTATGAATATTTGACAATGTGTTAAATATTTTACATAAATTATTTGTATGATTTACTTCTCGGGGTGGCGTGTTGAATACTATAATTGTTATGGTAATAATATTGTAGTTAACGTTTTCTTTTCTTTTAAATAGAACCCAAATTTACAGCTCTTTATATGTATAATGAGATTCATTTTTAAAGTTGTTTTTGTTGGAGTTTTCTTTAAAATAATCATAAAATCATATAAACTTTTATGAGAATATAAAATCAATGAAAACAAGTTGTATTTTAAGGAATTAACCAAAAGACTGTTTTTTACGAGGCTCCTCGTCGACATCTGAAATCACTCTAACTCAGCCAGTTTTTATACGAAAATATTCGTTAAACACGTATTCAATTCGTTTTTAAAAGTTCTGTAAGATGGTGCCATCTTCCGATTTATTTTACAAGTAAAAATTAAAAAAAAAACGTATTTAAACCTAAACAAAGAAGGAACATTATTTGTGATTGGTTCTTAGCATGCTCTCAGATGAAAAAGACATTCTGATTGGCTGGAAAGAACAAAGAAACTGCCTGATCAAAGAAAATAAAGAAAAACGCTGAGATTTTCATTTCGAATACGATTTAAATTATTATAAAATTATATTTATGGAAATTAAAAAGTATTTTTACAGAGAATAATAAAAAAACAAAATTATTTTCGAAAAATATTGAAGATTTTAGTACAAATATTGAAGATGTAGTAAAAAGAAATATTTACTTTTCTATAACGTAAAAGTCGATCTTTTTGTTTATATTATAGCTTTTATGTTGCCGATATTGAATATTTTAGAATAAATAAAAAGCAACTTATTTTTGAAAGAACTTTCGTTCTCTTCACAACCTGAAAAATTAATAATATACTTTTTATAAACGTATCTGAGTTGAATTTAATATTATAGGCGAATATGTTTTAACAATAGGCTTTGTCTTCAGTTTGTGAGTTGGCCAATTAAAAGCTTTGATTTTTACCTCATACAACCAATGATTTAATTAGCGGTTAAAAGGTTAAACGTTATATGCTGTTATAAAAACATTTAAAATGGTAAGAGATATGCTTATTGGTCATTTTAAAATAATTTTGTAAAAAGTTAAAGGTTATTATTATTCTAGAAAAGCAGATATCTGGAAATGGATTTTAAATTTTATTATAAAAAAAGAGAGAGATAAAAATGTGTTTTATTTAATTATATAGAAATGAACATTTTAAAAAGAATAACCAATCATATAGTATATAGATACTAGGTTCTTTATTGTGGTTTGTAATCAGTATTATTTTTAAAAATAAATAAATGAATAATTAATAATAATGTTTCAAATGAAATTAAAAATAATAATTTTGTTGGGGCTTTGTTTCATTATAAAAAAAATAGTAATTTTAAAAGTAAAGTTATCGTTTTTGTAAAATTTACTAAATAGCGTATTTATAAGTATATATTAAAATCTCCGTGAACTCATCTGCCAGTAATAGTTCATAAACAGCGCATGACTGAAGTTTATTTCATTTTTTACGACAAGACTTAATAATAGATGCAACACAACACCACTATTACCTCACCCTCTTTAATTGATTCAAAGACAAACGACACCAGCAAACCAGATCACAATCCTCATGAACATGCACAAAGAGTCTATGATGAAATAGACAGTGTATCAACATATGAGTTCAGTGATTCAAGTGAAGAAACTGACATTGAATCAGATGAGACTATGATAAATCTTCAACCTACTAACATAGATTTTTCCAAAACTCAACATCAAGAGACAAATGAGAAAAGACAAAAAAGAAAAAGAGAAAAGAAAAAACATACACACTCCAGTGGACCTAGTTCTGATGATGATATACAAAACAAATCCAATAACTCAAAAGCAACTCTACCTATAAATCCTACAACTTCAAAAGACAAATCCAACAAAAGAAGAAAGGGTGGCACTTTATTGCTAACCAAAAATATGCAACTGACTAATGAGCAAGAACTTTCAATAAATGAGAATATATCTAAAGATGTCAAAGCCCAAGCAAACACTCGACATAATGATGTAGAAGTTATTCTACCGGAAACCATTGACTTCGGTCAGTCAGTAGACTCTCCTGTGGACTGGTCACCTACTCCAGGAGACACATAACAACTCGTAGCTAATTCAACTGTTGAATTGTACAATGAATTCACCGACACATCTTTCTACCTGAAAATTTTAAAAACCAATTATAATGTATCTTAAAATTGTTGGTACCAATGTGAGAGGCCTAAACTCTCTACAACGAATATATGCCATAAGACAGTGGTTGAATATTCACACACCCCACATCTTCTTTATGGCCGAAACTAAATTCCACATAAAATCAAACTTACAAATCACTCAGATTCTAGAAAACTTTGGTTACACTAAATTCTCCATTGCCACCACTGCTTCCGGAGGGGTAGGTTTCATCATTAACAAAAATAAACCACCTAATGATTTCAACATTTTATACTTAGATGGTAACATAGTCATAATCAAAGTTAACTACAGTGGCTTCATCTTCAACATCCTGTTCATTTATATTCAAAACACAGTCAATAATTTTCATCACATCATACATACAATAAATATGGTACTATACTCCAACTCATCACCGACACTTCTCCTAGGTGACTTCAATGTGAACTATGCCCACTTCAACAATAAATACTTACACCTAATCAATAAAACTCTCATGTGTGGTGAGGGATTTCTGCCCCCGGGATCCTTCTCCTTCTACACACAAAGCTGTAAAAGTCTCATAGATCTTTTCTACTATTCACCAGAATTGCACTTCCAAATTGAAGCACAGCTTCAACTGGTAACATACTCAGACCACCTCGCACAAATTATTAAACTCCTTCCTGACAAGACACTTTACACTGGAGAATACAGTCGCCAAACTCTCCGCATGATAACCCGCACAACAGCGACTGAAGCTATCATCTCAGAGTCCTACATTTACTTCAAAAAAATTGACATTCTATCACAACCCATTGAAGTTGCATGGTTTGCATTTATTGAAGTCATACAATCACTCATAAGTAACTACACACAAAAGCTGAAAGGTCCAGTTAAATTGCTTAATGATTTACAAAACATAAGCTCCAAACTTAAAGAAATACCAAGTAACACAGACAACATTAAAGATATTATTTCCTTAAAATTGAAATACAAAACACAACAGGAAAAACTAGCAGAATACCTATCCATCAAGAGAGCAAAATTGTTCCTTGAATCTCAACATTGCTGGACCCGTGGTTACATTCGCTGGGCCCTTGGAACATCAAGAATAAAAAATACACCCTCAATAATTATTTCAAATGGGGAATCCTGGATTGGTCAACAAATGTTGGAAGGCATTAAGCATCACTTCCAGGAAATTCTTCAAAAAGATCCTGAAACACCACTCACTATATGGAAAAATGAAGAAGTTCCAGAAATGCATTGCATAACGGAATCCATGCTACAAAACAAAATCACATCCCTTAGGGATCGAATTCATCCTGGGCTTCATGGCATTCCACGCTTCATTCTAGCCCACCTCAGCAAATTTTCAATACCAATTATCCATAGAATGATAGACCACCTAACAGATGGAAACAAAATTATCCCCAATCTTTACCCGATTGCCATGGTACCCTTTCTTAAGAAAAATAAACCGCCATCGGAGCTCATGAGTCTTCGACCCATCTCAATGTCCCCTCTAATTATAAAAATCATTGAATCCACTATAAAAGATATCATTCAAGAAGGTATTCTCAAATACATTTCTCCATCCCAGTTCGCCAAAAAAGGCTCATCAACCACCCTAGCTATGGCCCAAGTTAAATCCCTAGTTGATCACTTAAGAACAAACAGGAAATCTAAACCAATTGCTGTTCAATTGGACATAGCTGCCGCATTTGATTCAGTCAGGATCAACCTCCTGCTTAAAACTCTGGCTGACTATGCGGTACCCAAGCCATACCTCCAAATCATAAGTAATCTTCTTAGAAACAGACACATATTGATATCCTTAGATGGAAGAACCACTGACAGTTTCAAACCATCACCTTCAATTCCACAAGGATCCCCTCTTAGTGCGATTCTTTTCATTGCTTACATCAATCCACTCCTGTTAGACATTCAAAGACAACTTCCAGGAGTCTACATTCCCAGACTAAAGAGGGAGATAGGAATCCTCGCATATATGGATGATGTCTTCATAGTCTTGCCATCACAAAAATATCTTGGTCATCTCAACAAAATTTTAAATGACTACACTCACCAATATAAACTTTCCTTCAATCTTCAAAAATCATCTGCATGGAGAATTGCTACAGGGAAGAAGATTACAACTAACTTCCTTGGACAACCACAGAATTTCCTAGGTATTCCCTTTCACAAACCACCTACTATCATCACATCACAAATACAAAATGAAATATTAAAATCTGCCAGCAAAATAACAACATCACTTGCTAAGGTTTACCTTTCACTTCATGGGAAGGTGGCCATACTCAACATGGTCCTTTTCCCCAAAATTAATTATTACCTCCCAATTATTAAACCTACCAAAATCTTTGTCAGTAAAATTAACTCACTTTGCTCTAGGTTGTTCTGGGGTGGGAAAACTGTTGCCATCAGTCTAGAAGGCATGCGCCGTCCCTGCTGGCTGAATGGTCTTTCACTCCACTCCCCCTATACATTTTTTCTCCAAAAAATCCACAATCTTATTCATAAATTAACCCTTATTTTTGACAACTTCCAAGTCTATATGCCAGTTGACCCCACCGACCGACCACCACCTCTCAAACAGGATTGGATATCATCCTTAACCTCTGCTTCTCAATGCCTTTACAACTGTCCTGCAACTGCTTATTCTTCCAAAATGAAATACTGGGATGCATATAATCTACAACATCCTCAAACATATTCTCCTATTTCCAGACTTAACTTATCCAACAAGAAAATCATATCACAGTTTAAATTTTGGAGCCTCGAAGCAAAATTCCTGGACTTCATAATTAAAATAAATCTTGATGCCCTACCAACTAAATGGTTTTTGGTAAACAGAAGAGGATTCAATAACATTGACCCACTATGCCAACTCTGTGGCCGGGAATCAGAGACATTTGAGCACATTTTAAACATCTGCCCCAATCTCAACAGTATCAGACAATTAATCCACACAAACTCAAAGATCAACTTTCAAATAATTAACTCAATCCAGCACTGCCTTGGCACAAAAACATTTGCATGGATAAGACTATCCACATTCCTCACCTTTTCCATCTGGTCCGTCCGCTGCAAGCTAGCCTTTGAAGGAGCTCATTTAAATCCTCTTCAACTCTTCATTAACATCATCAACAATATCAAAAAAAGGGATGAAATCCTTTCTACCTCTATGGCCTTCTTTGAGACATGGAGACTGTTTGAAGTTCCGATACAACAATAATGCAAACACTACAACAAACCCACATCAAACCCACCATCAAAAAGCAATATATTTATCATCCCTATAAATATTCTAAGGTCACTCTAAGCATCAACCTGTTGCAGAAACACAATGTCGTTCAATTGAAATACTGCAACCACTATCAATACAAAGTTGTACAAGATAGACCAATGTCCACATAATAATACATGCATGAGAACTCTTAACCTTTTAACCAAGCTTAACCTGTTATCCTGTATATCATAATACTATGTATATTTTGTGTTAAATAAATTTCTTGATAAAAAAAAAAGACTTAATAATAGTAGATTTAAATATCATATTCTTAAAATTTTCAGTTTTTTACTTTTATTTAAAAAAAAAAAAAGACCTGTTTCAAGTAGTTTTGAATAAATGCTTAGTGATCTATAGTTAGGAAATTATTAAGTCTATTTTCTGTAGATTATATACTTATATATTGAATTTATATTTTAAAAAAAACAACAGAATTTTTAATAAAGTCAATTAAAAACTTGTTTAAATATTAATTATATTCAAGAAATATTTAAAATATTTAATATCATGGAAGCTTGAAATCAAAATAGTATATTTTTGTTTATAGTATTAGTTGTCTTGTTTTAATAATTTTCTCAAATTGTTTATAGTGGATATGGATAGATAATAATTGAATTAATCTTTTAACTAACATAGCAATCATATTGAATTTTTAGAGAATTGATTTAAGGCAATAATTACAGTTTGCCCTGCACAAAAATCAAATTGTATATGCTGTCCAAAAAGTAAAAGATCAGAGAATGAAATAAAGCTGAAAAAATATAGTCTTTACCATTCAAAAATAATAATAACAGATAAATTTTACAATTATATATATTTTAACAGGTTCATAACATTTCTTTAAAAATTTCCAATTAAACGATAAGTAACATGACTTGCATTAGCTAATTCATTGTCTCAAATCATCAAGAAAATTTTCAGTTTTCCTAAAAAAAACGTATTTTTCTATAAATCTGTTGAAGAGAAAATGGCAGTGATGACTAAGTTAATTTAAAATATTCAATCTACAAATGACTCAGATTCCATACACACTATTGTTAAATAGAAAAAATGTAGATTTAGTACAATGTAGAAGAAGGAGAGGGGGAGGAAGAGATTAATTTAATTTCATTACTACAACTCATTGTTTTGGGAAAAGAATCATATTTGGAGAATATTTTACTATATCTTAATATATAAAACAAATAAATAAATCCTATTATCTTTAATCACTTTTACAATGCTATATTTTATTTTATACTTGATCAGTCTTATGATTTTGACTGACCAGCAGTCTTCTTCAGAACTAAAATATATGAGTACATACGAATATTTAAACATAGATTATCTAAACATTATAATCAATTATGCATTAAATTCTTTTTATATACGTATTACATTTATACAAAATACATATCCTCAAATATTTATATTACATTTTATATCATAAATATGTCAAGTAATTAAAGAAAGCAAGATATATTTCTTTGTTTTATAAAATTAATCAATGCATAAAGGAGATAAAAGCTGAAAGAAGAATAAAATCGTAATATATATGGAGTTTAAAATAGCAATAAATATTTAAATTTGAAACATTTGAAAATAGTTATAACAAATCATTTTCTGAATAATGATAATGATGATCTTTTTATTATTTGTCTTAACTTTTATCATGTGGAAAATATTTCATTCTGTTAGATAAAATTTACCCAAAGTATAAAATCAAATAAGTACTACAAAATGATTGCTTGCAAATAATACAATATTGCTACAATCATGCATTAAAAGAATGGAACTTATAAATAAAAGTGCATATACAATTTATACATTAGATATATTTACATTTCTTCTGATTACCATGTTGAAGCATTGACACAAAATTTTAGAGGAGCTAGCACATCAGTCAAAACTCTTGAAGAAGCTAAGTGAGGAGGTGTTTGAAGATATATAATAAACATTAATGTGGCCTCTTTGATCACTTCTGCAGTATGACTGATCATCATTCAACATAACCTTAAAAATTTTCATCACTTTTTTTAAGGTAGATAATGCATCACTTTTTTTAAGGTAGACAATACATCACTTTTTTATGTATATTGTA
The DNA here is from genome assembly GCA_028023455.1 of Epiperipatus broadwayi. Classification (NCBI taxonomy): domain Eukaryota; kingdom Metazoa; phylum Onychophora; class Udeonychophora; order Euonychophora; family Peripatidae; genus Epiperipatus; species Epiperipatus broadwayi. The sequence continues at coordinate 9,037 of JAQFVV010006875.1, forward strand.
ATGGTCTGGGTTTTTCACCAGAAGAGGGGGAGCGCATCTCACTACGGTCGAGCTTAGGGTCTTCAGGTAGGGTGCTGTCACTGATGCGATGAAGTACCTAACTTATGATCATATCTACCTCCAGTGGGCTAGCTGTAAGTTTACACATTAAATTTAGATACAATTTGGGCTAGTTCATCCATACCTCACTCCTCTTTCGGATTCCACTACCCCACAGTATTCAAACTTGGGGAGAATTTTTCCTTCAGCTCTTTTCAGGGTGAATTTACTCTAGATAGCAACTATCACATCTCTATATAGGTTCTAATTGAGTGAAGGGTTCATCCAATTATATTACTATGCTATTGTGTAATAAGAAAGTGAGTGTGTATACAAGTATATTTGTTTGTGAATTGATGAACGAAAGAATAAATAATTTTGACAAACTAGAGACCATTTTAATGAAAATCAATTTAACATTTATTGACTAACAAAATAATTCAAAACTCTTTTAACATGATTAAAAAAAGGTATGTATATATTTTTGTATGTGTTGAGTATGTATCTCTACCATATTAATGATTAAATGTGTTTATTATTCCAACCCTCACCCATGGTAGATATACATGACAAAGCACTAACTATTTACAAAGCAGATAAAATTAACAAAAAAAGAAAAAAAAATTGTTAATTCATTATTACAATGATTGTGAAGCTGACTAACTATTTTACAATATTATATCAATATATGTACAGTAGCTTCATTGTCCAATTGCAGCTGTAGAAGTTGCATCTTCTTTGGGGATCCCCCCAACTATATACAAGTTTCCTATGGTTGATAGAAAAGAACATCCATAGTCATTCATACCGAATAAATAAATGTTAACAAAAAAATAGATAAACAACATGAACTCTAGCTTGTAATAGTGAATGTACTCATTATGGAATATTATCAAACAAAATCTTAACTCATTTCATATTAATAGTGATGATGGTCAAACGTGTAGTCATTACAGAGGGAGAATTGACCTAAATTTTATTTAGCAAAGAAAATTTTTTGTCTAACTTAATAATCTTCCCCCCTATACTTTCTTGATTTCAATTATAGTGGACTCTTCCAAGTTGTAGATATTTAGGTTTCGAAGTACGGAAATGAAATAAAAATAGAATTCTAGAAATGTACATATATGTAAAAACAAAATAATACATAATATGTCTTGCGTTGTTAGCCGAGAGGTATCGCAGCCGCCATGCAAGCAAGTAGTTGTTTGCAGACGGTTGTGGGCTCGCGTCCCGGCCGACGCCATGACATATGGAAAAAAAATAATACATAATAAATTAAAACTTTCTTCAAGTCATCTTGAATAATGTTCATGAATTTGGCAAATAATGTCTTTTATAGATACAGTCCATCTCTCTTTAGGGCATCCTTCTTTGGCAAGTCATGCATCACTTGCGGGGACTCTTCAGTAATGCATTTGAAATGATTTTATTTCGATCTTCTGTTGTTGTTTTCATTCTGGATCCATCTAGACATATAAGACAGGACATTTGATGTTTCCTTAGGTATTATACAGATGAATATTAAATCATGATGCTTTCTATGGTCAGGGACAGTAACCCTAGCTCTATGGCAATGTTAAATTAGCCATAATACATTGCTCAGCAGTTCATAAAAGATTTAAATTTCCTTAATTCACTATTTGGTATTTAATGGCTTTTATAAGAAATGAATTATTTCATTATTTATATATATATGCTGGCAATGTTCTATTTCTTTATTTTATCTGCATTCGAATAATAATCAGTTCAATTATTTTTATCCAACCACACGCATCTATCAAAACTTTTTCCAGTTTAAAGATTGGCTCTAGTTTTTTTTATTTATAATTTTGTGCTACAAAAATTATACAAATAATTTAGAATGTTCGAACAAGTCCATATTTTCTAGGATTCGAACATTTGATTTTAGATGATGGTGTTATACAGCTATTATATCCTTTTGAAAATAATAAAAGATGACAGAAAGAACTGGTTTGCTTTTATACAGGACTTAGTTTTCATTGTTTAGTATACTAGTATTTTTATTTCCTTTTTTATGGTTGTGGCTGTCTATTGTTGCACGTATCATATTGATTGTAAATAAAAATAAAATTATGTAATAGAATTCTACTTTCACCTTCTGCATTTGGTTACCTAGTGACTCAGCTTGACATTAGGTCATCGCTATGTTTACAGAGTCTATGTCTTGTATGATGATGTAAAACACATTGACATTTAAATCATTATTGGTATACATATATATTTGTATGATTTGTTTAACTGTTTTTTTTTATCCTTTTCTTAGATAAGGGAAATTAATTCATTGTGACATTTATTTAATATAGTATTTAATAAAATAAATGTTTGTTGCATATATATATGTGTGTGTGTGTAGGTTTACTCTATAAAATGATAATGCACGCTCAACTATCTATTAGCTAATCTTATATTTTAAATGAGTTTCATTTGGTGGTGTGAGTAAACAAAGGCTGGACTCAATCCGATCGTAAGTTACTTTTACAATATATATGGTAAAGTTATTGATGAGAACATGGATTAAGTACTCGGACATTGGACAGCATCAGAAGTCATATTTTTGCACATATAAATTCCATATGGTACACATATTCATTAAGATTATCTGTACAGATCCATTATTTGAACCCTCACTTTACTGGGTTTGAGGGATCACATTATTTTATAGTATTCTGATCAGTGTAAATTGTCACTTTACTTTTTTTGGATATCACATAATTGAAGTAGTAAATATTGATGTAGCATATACCATGGCTTCATTATTCTTTATAGACTAAAAATAGATTCTGCAGTTATTTTTATATGATACCAATTTGATATGATTTGGCGTAACTATGGAAGTATTTTTTTTAATTACAACTTGACATTCTTGTGTATCAAATATACAGTTATAGCTACTGGAAAAAGTTTAGTTACTACTCCTAAAATGTATTTTATATGAACAATTAGCTCATGTTAAAATGTTTAATAAGAAAATAGAATTGTGTGTATATATATATTGTAACAATATTTAAGCTTCTAAGGGCTTAAATATAATTAATAATAATAATAATTTAAAAAAGTATTTTTTTATTAAATAAAACTAAGCTTGTTCTTAGTTAACCTTGATCTAATTAAGTTATATAATAGGTAGTAGTTAAACATTCCAATTATCAATAAAACGATTAGTTAAATATGTTGTTAGCAATCATTTAAAAAATATTCAGTTTATTGATAGATGCATAGAATTTGGATTTAGTGGTTTAAATTGAAGTAGATATTGTGTTGGGGCTTATTGTTTTAGAGTAGATGTCTAAATAAACTTCTGTAGGTGTTTAATAGTTATGATTTGTCAAATATGTTTAATAAATTTTAGTTTTAAGTTGTTAATAAGTAAAATGCTTTTTTAAAAATAATATTTAAAACAATTTTTAAATAAAGCTTTAGCCATTGGAGTAATACTTGAGTGAGATTAGAGTTTAGTGGATTAAACTTAAGGGCAATCGATAAGAAATAGTTTTTAAATTGATTTATTTTATTTGCTTATTATCTTTAAAATAGCTTATTAATCCTAGAATTCTTGTGTGTGTGTGTGGCATTTAAATGTATAAGCAAAAAAATAATAAGAATTAAAAAGGTTAATAGAAAGATTAATTAATTTTAAAAGATCTTTTATCAAAAGCATTACATAATTGTAACAATACTAAACAAGAATTCTTAAATAAATATGAAAGTAATAAATATTTAATAAAAGGTATTTTAAATTGAAAAGTGTGTTTTAAAATAAATATGTTATTTAATTAAATTAAATAATCTTTATTAAATATATTGTAACTGTCTAGACTCTAGAGGAACATGTGAAGAGAAATTTATTTAATTAGAAACTCAAAATAATTAAAAAGATCACACTAGTGTGAATGTCTCTCCTCTAGTATTTTAAATTCATTGGACAATGGTCTACCATGTCCATGCACAAGTGTATAAAAGATGTTTTTTAAAAAAAATTGGTGTTGAAATTTAAAAAAAATTTGGTATTAAAATCAAAAAAGGAAGAAAAGAAAGGTAATTAGTAATCACTTTTATTTTCATTTTTATTTTTTCAAATTAAATTATGGAGATGAAGTGAGAAGCTACTAGTTGTTTTTGTATTGCTATGTTTATAGTATATGTTAAGTCATGTATATAATACATGAATGAATGCTATTTTCGCACTATTAAAAAAGAATGATAAAAGTACTTGGAACTGAAGATTACTGGAAGCTGATAAAACAATAGATGAATATGAATTTTGCCTTGTTCTAAAATCTATTAGTTGATTCAAATTTTTGGTTATTGTTCCTTAAATCTAATATTTGTCTTTTAAAGTTTTGAAACTGACATTAGTGATAACAAGTAACCAATTTATTGATAACATCTTCATTAACTCTAACTTTTAAAATAAAAAGATAAAAAATGAATTATTTGCCCATTTCAACTATTTTTAAAAATGATATAGAATGTGATGCTTTCAAAGTGCTTGTATAAATTTCATGAAAGCAAAAAATATAAAAATTTACTCTTTAAAAATATTTAAAAAGTCTTTCTTGATATTTATGATATTTCAACTGGTGTCCATAAAAGACATTATTCAGCATCTAGAGCTAATTTACTTTTTGATTGTTAGTTTATTTCACCACTCAACAAAGGAAAAAGTGTTTCAAATTTCTTTCATGTTCAAATATTTATTGAATAATGCAAGAAACTTATAATGGAACTTTTTTGCTATTTATCATCTGCTCTTTGCTTTGTCAATATGGTTTCTATTTAATTTAATTTCATCTGCTGAACTTCTATGTGCATGATTTCTTTTGAATTCTTTATGAAAAGACTGGTATTATATCTTCTAGCTAAAAAGAAAACTAAAGAACTCCTTACTAAATGAATTAATTCCTATTGTGGGAGGAATTGTTAATTCCTTTTGCTTAAGTTTATGGGTTAAAGACTTTTAACACATAAGAATATGTCTTTATAAATTTAAATTTCATTATTTATATTCAATAATTGTCATTTTATATTATACGCTTATTTCTTTAATATTTTCTATTTAGTGTGTAATGGGATATTTCTGACAGTATTTGCTACCAAGGATTGGTAAGAAAAAAACATATATATATATACATCCAGGTAAATACTTTATTGCAACAATTATTAAGAGTTCTTTGGGTTGATATTTGATACAATATCTTAGATTGTTAAAGGATTGGTAAGAAAAAAAACATATATATTTATACATCCAGGTAAATACTTTATTGCAACAATTATTAAGAGTTCTTTGGGTTGATATTTGATACAATATCTTAGATTGTTGTACTGGGTAAAACAACCTTCATATTTGGTATAAGTGAATATGCAGAGTGGCTAAGGGTCAGTGTATGAAAGATAAATATCATATAGACTATAATATGTATTTTGCTTTGCATATATGTCTTGTGAGTCATATTAATTAATTAGATGAATGTTTTTATTGTACATATGAGAGTGTGTGAATAACTTTATATTATTATTATTATTATTATTATTATTATTATTATTATTATTATTATTATTATTATTATTATTATTATTATTATTATTATTATTATTATTATTATTATTATTATTATTATTATTATTATTATTATTATTATTATTATTATTGCTGTTATTATATCTATGTTTTATTCATTTAGTTATTGACATGATGCTTAAAGTAATTTGGCAATTGGTGTTGAGCCCCACCATGAAAGAGTGATTGTGTCTTATTAATTTTTCAGCACTGCCTACACAAAGATAATGGGGCTTAGTTATATATCATTATTATCCATCTTGCCTATATTTCTATGTTTAAACGTATTATTAAATATTCAAAGGCATGTTTCAAGGCATATTTATTCTAAAATTATTTGCTAGTGACTCCTATTTAATATTTTAAGCAACTATGAATTACAACATGTATCTTGTATCTAGTTCCTCGCCTCTCATAGATAAAATATTGGAATAGTGAAATTATAGTTTATGTGATATATTATTTTATAATGTAAAAACAAATGCTTCATCTTATTGATGATTAAGATGCAGTCAATGTCATTAGATAGTCAACATCACTCTGTTGGCCTAATAATTATTGTTTTACCTTCAATGTAAGATAGTTGAAAGAGAAATGTGTGGGATAATAATAATAGTGGGAGTTTAAATAATGTAAAAGAATATTGTAGCAATATTTTAAAAGGGTAGTTATGGTAAAATTGTGTAAATATTTTATCTCAAGTTGTTAAAGTAAAAACTAATATATTTTTATTGCACTAATGATCTATAAGTAAAGTGTATGGTTTTCATATATGATTCATAATGATCAATCTCGATATTTAAAATGTTAAATTAATTCACACAGAAACATTGGAAATGCTCTTCATTTGATAAGATAAAACTCTATGGACTAAATAGCCAAATATGGTTTTAATCATTGTCCACATGTTCATAAATTAAACAAACTTATATGTGTTTGAATTGACTAACACCATCATATATGTGATATACATGATCAGATTAATGTAAATGGGCCACTACTATGATTTCTGGAATGGGAAGTTATATGTCTTCAATTTCTGGTGATAACTAATGTCTTAATGTAATTGATATGAAATTAATTGTTTTTTGTTTATATATACAAGCGTAACCTCTGATTTTGTTGATTGGTCTCCTTTGAGATTGATATGTAAATGTCCTTCTTTTTGTAAATGATTCTTATGGTTTGTGAATAAAATTTCCTTTGAAAGATAAATATTATGTTTCATTTATATTGTAAATAAATATTTTTATTATTATTAAAATACGTTTCTGTTTTCGTTGCCATTACTATTGCATTCATTACCCAGAAAATCTCATAATAATAAAGTTTTATTATTCATTGTTTTAAACAGAATACATTTCAATCATCACATATTATTATTATTTACTTGGATTTACTTATCCATTTAACCTGCATTATAATAAGTCATATGTTTTATTAATTCTTATTTATTTTATGTATATTTTTTATAATGCTATGGGTAGCATAAAATGTGCTCTACTGTTGTATTATTTCAGCTAGTTATATTTATTATAAGCTTATCTATCATAAAATTATAGGCTTAAATACACTCATGTACTGTATAAATAAAATATTTATGCATGAAGAAAATTTAAAATGCTATTAAATGTTTGATATGATAACTATTGATTGCTTAAATATTCATTTACTTATTTCATGTATTTGCTTTCCATATTTAATTAAAGCACAAGATATCTAAGTTTATCATATGAATCCTGAGAAAAGAAATTTCAAACCCATAATTGTAGCCTAATAAGATTATTCTATCAAGATAGTTATTATTGTTGTTATTATCAATTACATTATTACAAAACCTGAGATTTGAGAGTTGGGAACTAAGTGTGTAGGAGAGATTTATCCACAGTCAGTTTTATACTGTTCTCTATCAGAATCATGCACCATTCGTTTGGTAGTTATAGTAGTTGATTTGATGATTGACATGTTGGGTTTGATTGTAAGGTCTCTTTTGTTCCCATACCCTTTATTCAGTGTTGATAGTTACAATACATATCTGGTCTTTAATGAAAAATTCCAAGTCCATATGTGAGGTTTAGAAATGATTGCTAATCATTTATGTCTTTATTTAAAAACTATAATTGTCAGTGAATGTGTACTAGGAATAAGGTATTTGTAAGATAAATTAATTTAGTATTCATTTTAATTTATAACAAATTATATGTTAGCTTTCATCATTTTAACTACTATTAATCCATTGTATAATAAACAAGTTTAATTCAGTTTTATTAAATTATAGCTTTTTTTCACAACACTTTGACTAACTTTCTTATCCATTACTTTCTCGTAGTCTTTTTTTTTGTACAATCTTGAGATTCAATTTTAAAACTTCAATTGTTTTTCCATGATCATTTTTTTAGCAATGTACTTTATTATTTAATTTTTTAATTGTTGTGCCATTCATAGATTTTTTGCTCTCTCTTTCTCTCGTTTATGTATTTTCTAATATATGTTGATCCTTTTTTCTAAAATATATATCTTTTTAATAAGTCATATTATTTTCAAACATGACACTTCCAAGAAATTTGATAATCAAATATAAATATCTTGAATTCATTAATATGCATCATCTGCATGTTGACAGTTTAATGGTATGTGGCTAAAACAATATACCTGTAGTTATTTTTCAGCAGCATAATGCACTACAGCACTTTCAGAAGATCATCTCAAAAAAGTCTTAAATTAGTGTTTCCTGGATGTCAGTATGGATTCTTATGTACTAATATTTCTTGAACATTGTATCACAACATAGAATTGTAGAATCTGTTTTCTGTGTATATAATGACTTTTAACATACTTATTTTCATTTATTATGCAAACCTCAGTTTCGATTAATACTTAGATTTTTTTTGTCATCTTTTTTTTTTTTTCAAGATATTTTTCACCATGAATTTAATTCATAGGTATCATTATTTTTTTACAAAAATAATATTCTAGCAGTATGAGTATTATAATAGTAATTATAAATTTAAGATTAATATTAATCATTCATAGTAATATTACTGTCTTCTTTAATTTTTTCTTTCTTTCCTTCAATCTTCTTTAAATAATAATAATAATGAAGATCTTTATTGTTTGACATGTGATATTTCCCATGACTTTTACTAATGTGAGAATTGGACAATATAGGAAAAGTATTGATATTTCTGTTAGACAAAGCTTTTTAGTAAACTATGGACAGCAAGAAGTGGATACTTGATTAGATTAGGGCTGAATTTTCACTTGAAGAACCAGGTTTAAATTCTCCTATTTTGGTAATATTGTGAGCCAATTAATTTATAGAAAAGTTATAGTGTGCAGAAAGATTGATTGTAAAGAAGCAAAGAGATACACTCATTCTACCATCACAATAATAAGTTTGCCTTAATTCTGAAAAAAAAAAAACAAAACAGAGATGATAGATTTTTCTGGGAAAGTATATTCATTTGGATGTTAGGAATCAGCTTTATATCTTGGGCACTTCCATTTAATATAAATAATTTGAATGTTATTAGAGTATATATAACAGTAAATTTATATTTAAACATGTACCTATAAATATGCACGCACACCTAATAGGTAAATTGGGAGAGAGCAATATAGATAGAGACTATTTTTTATATCTTTTTTAAAAAATAATTTTATTAATAATCATCGTTTCTTTACATCATTAAAAATATTTATATCTTTTATTGTGTATATACACACATACACTTAGATATTTTCTGCAAAATGGTTATATAGAAGTATTGATTATCATCTACCTTTTTTTTTTTAGGTTCTGGGGGCAATATTGACGTTCTGGTCACATCTGATAAGGACGTAAAGGTAAAACCAATTCGTGATGCTTTTCAGCAAGTATTTAATCGAGCCACTGTCAGCGGTCATTCAGCTCAAGCCAACATTGCTCCTCAGCCAGTTGGATTTACAGCAGGACTTAAAGGAGCCGAGGAAAGAATACAAGCACTCCGCAGGAGTGGCCGTATTGATCCACAACAGGTGGTCGCATCATTGGAAAACTTTATAGTTGAACTAACTCCGGACAAGTAAGAAGAAAGCTTTTTTTTTAAAAAATCAATTTATAAAGTAAAATGGTAATATTTGTTTGCCCTGATTTTTATTGATTAACTCAAATTTTTATAGATTATTTTATTGGTTTAGAAATTTGATTTTTATCTTTTTTTTAAATATTTAATCTTCTTTATTGCATATTTTCCTAAAATATTCTGTTCATTTTGTTCTTTTATTAATGATACTGCTATTACTTTTATTTAATAATTGTTTATAATATTGTTGTACGTACTTTGTTGTTTTTCTGTTTCATTTACTATAGTCACCTTTTTTATTTGTTAAATATGATAAATGAGGCCTATTAAAAATAAATATTGAAGTTTCTGCTTAATTAAACAGATGGAATTTTCTATTTACGAACTATATTGTAATTTTAGACATGTAAATGTTCAGACTTTTATTAAGAAATGGTAGACATGTAGTTTTAAAAATTGACTATTCATGCTGTGCGTGCTTTCCATACGTTATGTATCGTAATCATAGTAGATCTTATTAATAAGCAGTTATTAAAGAGTGAAATACATTTTTTTAATGATATAATATTTATCATTTAGTATCTTTTCTGGGTCATTTTAATTTTTTGCTACTTTTTATTGTGAATGATATGACAAATTATATGTATTAACTGATTTGGAATGTAGATTTATTGCATGATTTATTACAGTTGTAGTATCAGAATCTAGAACATAAGGTCTTCATATCACTCAAAATATCTTACGAACTCCTGATCAATAAAGTTCTTTTTTTTTAAAAAAATAGCTTACTGCTATTATTGTCAATCGCTCTTAATTACTGTTTCAATTTAAATCAGTAGTACCACTTTAGAAATATGGAAATCCCTGGACTTTGTCAAAAGTTCTCTACATATGTCATGCTTGGAATTATAAAAATTCCCAAAAATCACAAAATGTAATAATACTTCTTTTTTTTAATAATAGATAGGAAAAAGTAGTGTCTAAATTAAGTAGAATAAATAAACAACTATTGAATTCTATGGTATTGAATTTTAATGATTTTTATAAAATTAAAAAAAAAAAAGGACAAGCAAACGTATAGTTTTAAATAGAAAGAATATATATATATTCTCAAAAATGAATTTCATCTTATTAACAATCTTTATTTGATATTCCTTTTAGTGTTACAGATATAGAAAGCTAATCAACTAATTAATAATTAACCTATATTTGATTTTTAAAGAATATTTGAAATATTTTTCAATTGGAACTATAATGTCTTCTGGAAATTTTAAATTAAAACAGTGCGTTTTTGATAAATTTTTATTGATTTCTTACAAAGAGAATACTATTTGATGTACTTCTTGTCATCTTATTTTTCATTTTAATTTTGGCAAAATTTATTGCAGTGAAAATCCTCTTGACTTTGGTTTGAATGACAACTTCATGAAGATATTTATCTCAGCTGGGTCTCTATCCATACTTTCTGGATTCAGCTTAAAATTTTGTAATACATGACAAAATTGATATGCTATTGATGTAATAATTTGCCAATTTTATTAGCATTAAATCCAAATTTTGAAACAATTTTCACTATCGAGTTGTATTCTTCATATTTTACTAAAAAATTGTGGGATTAGAAATGAATCCCTCATGATCCTTCTTATTCAGCTTAACACTAACGACATCATAATATTTTCTAAGATCATTTACAATTTCCATAGTCGGTGAAATCTTTTGAACCCAGAATTTAAAAAGATATTCTAAACAGGGGACTGAATTTAAGCTACTTGTTTAATGAATAATAATCTCATTAAGTTATTGCATCTTTATAGGAAACAAAGTGAAATAGTATTTTTGAGGTATTTGCCAATGTTATGTGATTAAAATTTTTGCTCTCAAAGCTTTTCATCCCTCTTCAGGTATTATTCAAGATGTTTCTTAAAAAAACATATACAGGCAGTTAGATTCACTGGCATATATTGCATGGAGTCAATCTGCCATATAACATTTTTCTTTGGTTAATGCAAAATGTAATTTGAGTTCTTACCATTAAGATAAAAATGTTGCCACCACTAGATCAACAAATGGTCAATGAATGCCACAAAATTTAATTATTATTATTAATTTTTTGAATAGTTTATTTTGAATTATGAGAAACAGATAGCTGCAGTGAATGATATATACAGCTGACAAGAATTAAATTAGGCATGCCATATTCTGCTTTCATTATCTAATGTATGTCATTATTTACAGCAATCATTACAGATGCATTATCAATACTTAGTGAACTGTAACTCTCAATTTTAAGCCATGCAATTCAAAATACGTTATCAGAGCATTCATGTTTTCACGAATATGATAATTTTTAAGTGGCTCTTAATTCTAAGAATGAAGATAATGTTAAAATATTTAATTACCATTTCTATAAATATAGATATTCTTAGGTTTTCAGACTCATCTATAAGAAGATTAAATTTTTGTGATTCATTATTATTTAATAGCATATTTAAAAAATCGAGAGCCATAATTGTTTTATGAATTTAGTACATTTTGTTCTATGCATTTTTAAATATTTATCTGACTTTGAGTGGAAATAAACTTTTTTTTTTATAATTTCAGTCAAGGGATTTATCTATATGTGATATATATATATATATATATATATTGTACCCTCACTTCCAGAAATATAATATAACTTAAAATATGACTAACTCAATTAAATTGTTATGCTCGACTAAAATATGTATAACTATTATTAATATATTTTTATAATACTATATCTTATCAGATTTAGTACAACTAACAGAAAATTAATATAGTTCAATATCATGCACTAATTAAATAAGTATTTATTAAATCATGAGACTATGAAGTGAAGTTACAAGTGGTAATATGAATTTACATTGAGCCTATGTCTTCTAAGACATTATCTCAATGGCATAAGAATACTATGACCTCTTTATTATCTCACTAATACATCTATAGCACTCCTATGTCTTTTATAAAAAATTAACTAACTTCAATAATAGTAATAAATAAATCTCAATCTTTTATCAAAGAAATATAACTAAATAATCTCAGGTTCTTTTAATTATCTTAAAGTAATAATACTTCTTGCAGATAGGCATGATAAGGGATTTAATATCAGACCTAACTACACTTAACTTATAATAATAATAAATAACTAATAATAATAATCTCCAGTGTATAAGTTAACCTTATCTATTTTATTATACTACTAATCATTAAGAAAACAAGTAAATCATCTACATGTCTTTCATCTTCATATAGTATCTTAATTAAGAATATAATAAAATCTTATAATCTAATAATATGTGGCAATAAATAATATTATACCTTTATATTATGCATTATAATTATTTTTGTGACCATTATAACATAATATGTTAATGTCAATGAATTTCTATAAATCATATTAAGAAAATACTGTATTTCTTTTTTAAAAAAAATAAATAATAATAATTTAATTCATATTGTGCAAATATTATGTTTTATTCAAATTATCTGTTGTCAAATGCTGTGGTGCAAAATAATGAATTCGACACACTTTTAAAACAACTTAAACAAATTTATTTACATCAACTTTAATAAACAACTTATATACATTATTTACATTACAAGTGGAAATCAAAAAAATAAAAATAAGAAAAATAATAATAATAATACAAGATTCTTACATTGTTGTTATTTCTATAATCCAAAATAAATAATCCATACATTTCTTAAATGTTTTATCAGTAATATTTAATTGAGTTTATGAACTTATATTTTACTAGATATCATTTATAATCACTTAGTACAATAGAAGGCTTTTATGTAAAATATCACTTATGTAGCACATGTAAAATAAACAAACTTTATTAATTAAAATGCTACTCCATTTAAGTATTCTAGCTATTTCTATTATAATGTAGCTATTATGTATTACATGTATTATTAGCATTAACTAAAAATCAACTAATGTATAGATTGATATAACTTTATAATATTATGTGACTTTTATTGATTACATAATTATTTACTTCATTCTGATGTAATTTCATAATATATGTCTTACCAAAATATGCAATACATATATGTTCTTTTCTTAAAATAATATTTCAAAATTATTCAACAATTTTGTGAAGACAAAATTTTTATTTATAAATTACCAATTTATAAAGTTATTATATTAAAATAAAATTCTATGATTCTTTTCCATTTAAACTATTATTCTTCTCTACTTGTTATTCCTATTCCCTCTTAATAAAATCCTATCTTCAAATATCATTCTGATCTTATTTAACTTTAGTATCAGCTTACCAATTTTTTTTTTTAAAAAAAAATGACTATCCAAACTCTCTTCTATCTCATCATCTATATATGATAAACCCTTCAAACAAAATATAAATTTCTATATAAAATTAATTTAACTTGTCTAATAAAAAAAATAAAAAAATATAGATATATTTTTACCTCTTACTAATTTGAAAATAAATATAAATGACTCATACTAATATAATAAATCAAATTCCTAATATTATAATAGAAACATTAAAGTTTATTCACGAAAGAATCATATAATTATTTCTGGATAACTCTTATTACGTTGTAATAAATTTATATTATAAAATAAAGTATGCATATTAAAATAAAACTATTATTGATAATATTATGCGTGTATGTTCTTTAAATATTTATACATTCACTCAACAATCAAATAATATTTGGTTTATCTAAAGAAAACAAAGCAAAATACATTAAATTATTAATATTATATAATTATTACCATAAATGATACTCCAATTTATAATCATCCAAACGATGTCCTCCAGGATTATAGCTTTACAAAAATAATATCACATTTATACTCAACAATTATTCTTAAAATATTACGTGTTGTAAAATTATATAAAAAAAATAACCTTTATGAAATTAAGTGTTATATTATTATGTAGTTACTTTTAAAATGTACCTCTCTTATCTCTAATAGATCAATAAATAATTAAATATCTATGTTAGTTAAGAAAACAAAATATGTTACATAAAATCCAACGGTGTCTTCTTTCCACCCACAATTGTTCTTTTTTCCTAGGCACAACATTTTACCAACACCACTTCCTTTTCCGGTACATCACGTGTTTAAACAGTTTTTATGAAATAAATGAAAACATTTTTTTTTTTTTTTTAAAAAAATAAGATAAAATAAGTTCCACCATAAAGAAACAAAATAATAATTAAAACAGTTTATAGGATCCGGATTTATTTAAAAGTTATTATCTTCCTAGGATTAATCAATAGTTAAATGTTTAATTTAAGTTTTTATAAAAATTGACTTGGATATCCTCGTATACTTCTGTGCGCATTTCTTTAAATATTCAGCAAAACATTTTTTAAAATTTTCTATATAACCAGCATATAGAATTTAAATATTATAACGTTTTTTATAGGTATTTATTTATCAATTAAATTTCCAAATTATCAGTTTTTTAAAAATCTATCGACCTCTAGTCTTTTAAATAACAAAGACTTAATAAGGCAAGTATTTCTGCAATTATTATTAACTTCCATATCTTTACCAAAAGATATATTAAAATATATAATTTTAAAATACTTTCTTCATAAAGAAGTATTTATCTTTCTTTAAAATATTTGTTTATAAAAAATTAATTATAATCAACTTTTAAATTCATATAATGTCCAATATATTATTTTTATCCAACTAGTAATTCTCTTAGTTAATCCAGTGTTCACTATATTTTTAATATAAGGTTTCCAACACATTTTATCATTATACGATATTTTCATGATTATTTGATAGTAAAATTGAGCCTTAATAGAGATGATCAATAGGGAACTATAAATAAATTAGCACTGCATATTAAACGGTAAACTTTTATAAAATTATTTAAAACTACTCTCTTATAAATTAAGAACTATTACGAGAGCGTCTATAATTTTTACTTAGCTATATTTAATAGCACACTTCACTTAAAAGAAATTCCAATCACCCTCTGAACAATTGAACCTCGGTTTTTATACCGGAAGAAATTACCCACTTGATTGGTAAATTAAACAATCACCTTGCTAGCCTATTTACATATCTTACCAACAATACAAAATTAAAAATAAATATTGACTTATTTAATATTTATTATTTATTACATTACTTAATTCTTAAATTAATTTTTATCATTTATTTAAATCCATTAAACATTTTTTAAAAAGATATGTTTTACTTTATTTCACTTTTAACTTTTATAAGACTATTTTTCTAAACAAACTAAGTCTATTTTTATTCATTATATTTTTTAAACAGTATTTTAAAAATCAAATTTAATATTTCACGCTAATTATTTTTATTTTTATCTCGTGATAGCCAATATAATATTTATAAATTTTATAATAGAATTTTAAAACAGTTTTGCAACTTTACTAAAAAAACTTACAAGCATATGTGTACATATGTCTATCTGTCACCTGACTTACAACACAGATATAAACGCTTGTAATTATCTAAAAAGAAACTAACAATTCAATTTTAGAAAATAAATAATTTTTTAAAACAAATAATATACTATAACAACTTTAAAATAATAATTCGATATTATAAAATCAAATATTAATCTTCTCTTATATACTATTAATAACATAATATTTATATTCACTTACTAAATATTAATCTTTATCAATAATAAATATATATGCATTTAATTTTAACTTGTCCTTTTTTTAAACTTTTAGCTTTAAATATTTATTTACAAAACTTATTAATGCAGTATTGATCATGGCCAGTTTTCCCAACCATATAATATTATCATTTTTTTTACTGAAACGTCTCTCTCAAATATTAGCACAATTTCACACATCAAATATTCATAGTTTACTTTGATTAAACTTTTGAAAGATTATTAGAAATAAAATCAACATCATATAGCTATAATATATCTTAAATTTAAATTTTTTTAACAAATTGATATAACAATTTATGGAGACCCATACAAAAGGGCACAATATATATAGAGTAAGTTAAAAACAAACTCCCAACAAACCCCCAAAATACCTTCAACCCCAGACCGCGGTTTCTACATCCAGCGTCATCAGTGAGGTGTTAGGGAATAAAAATACTAGAACTAGTCTAGCATTTTATCAATGCCTAACTATTGAGAAGAAAATCTGAAACCTTCAGACATTTAAATGTCCAAAAATCCAGCTATCTAACTCAAATAGCAGTATGGGACTGAACCAAATTCAGATACACCATATATTAATAGCTCTAGCAATATAAAATCGCCAAAACCTTAATAGCAAAAACTAAAATTAAATTGATAAAAAATCAAGTCAGATGACCTAATTTTAATAAAGCTCATATTTACAAATGTTTTATTCCCTAACACCTCACTGATGACGCTGGGTGCAGAAACCGCGGTCTGGGGTTGAGGGTATTTTTGGGGCTTGTTGGGAGTTTTTTTTAAACTTACTCTATATATAACATTTGTAAATATGAGTTTATTAAAATTAGGTCATCTGACTTGATTTTTTATCAATTTAATTTTAGTTTTTGCTATTAAGGCGTTGGCAATTTTATATTGCTAGAGCTATTAATATATGGTGTATCTGAATTTGGTTCAGTCCCATGGTGCTATTTGAGTTAGATAGCTGGATTTTTGGACATTTAAATGTCAGAAGGTTTCAGATTTTCTTCTAAATAGTTAGGCATTGATAGAATGCTAGACTAGTTCTAGTATTTTTATTCCCTAACACCTCACTGATGTTGCTGGTTGCAGAAACCGCGGTCTGGGGTTGAGGGTATTTTTGGGGCTTGTTGGAAATTTGTTTTTAACTTACTCTATATATAACATTTGTAAATACGAGCTTTATTAAAATTAGGTCATCTGACTTGATTTTTTATCAATTTAATATATATATATTACAAATATTACCAAAATCACATTTTTCTTTATTGTGCTGTAATATCCTATAAATACAATTTATCCAAACCACTTCAAACACTTTTTAGCAAAACTCTTTATTTGTACATATATACATATACCTACATTTCGACTGTCCTGAAGTCTTTTTCAAAGCTATGATATAATGAACAAAATAAAATACATGACTATATAATAATACCATTAAAAAATAGATAATATATTTAGATTAATAGTTATTCTTGAATATATATATATATGTATGTATGTATACAGTTAGGAATACACATGTATGTTTTATATTTATTTTCTATTTATGTTGTATATTTTATTTTATATTAACTGGATTATTTTATTTAGGTTTGATTATTTATTTCAGTTTTATTAGTTTTTTATATATATTTTATGTTGTTTTTAGTTTTTTATTGTTTACATTTTTTATGGTATTATATAGTTATATATTTTATTTTATTTTGTTCATTATATCATAACTCTAAAGAAGACTGCAGGACAGTCGAAATATAGGTATATCTATATATGTACAAATAGAGTTTTGCTAAAAAGTGTTCGAAGTGGTTTGGATAAATTGTATATATATTACAGTTTCAGTCAAGGGATCTATATCTGATAAAGAAGTATGTTCTGAACAAATAGTGAAAATATATTTTTAATTTTTAAAGAATTCTTAGTATCTCAGGATGATGTCAAAAATTTTAATTTTTTTTATTTAGGGAAATAGTATTGCTTCTGTTATTCTTGCAAACAGTTCAATATGGTAGTAAGTGCAAAGGTTTTTTTTTTGAATTCATCATAACTTGCTTTAATCACAAGTTCAATGTGTCACAGGTTTCCCATTTTTACTGGTATTTTCAAATGTTAACTCTTTTTTGAAAGTGCTTCCACAATTGCTAAATAAGTAAATAACAAAAGATTATTATTACAAACTGAACACAACTCTTAAATCACATTACAATAGAATCTGGTAGATGGTATAACTAAGATTATGATAGTCTATAGACTAGTATCTATAAATAACACCCTTGAACTTAATAAAACAATTTTATGAATTTTCAATGAATGACAGAGACTCTAGCTGTTCAAAATATTACGGATACTCTTACATCATATACAATAAATAAAAGAAAATGTTTTAATATTGCCAACATTATTACGTAATAATTTTATAATGGTAACTTATGAAACTGTTGATATCTAGGAATAAATATAATTGTATGATAATTTATTTTTTAGTGATAAAAATGATTTCTAATTTCCTAAATTATTCAAATCTGTTAGATCTAATGGCATAATCATGAAGTATATGTGTGTTTGCTATTTTTAATTTAGTATGTTACTACTAAATTCTATATTCTGGTTAATGATTTTTCTACTATTGTTAAATATTACTTATAAAATAACTATAAAAGATTTAATTGATTTCTAAATTATCCCACACAGACTAAAAAAATGCAAATACTTTCTAGGAATGACCTTATTGATCCACAGTAAGTAATCCCATCATTGGAAACCATTTTGAACCAGATTTTTTTATTGTTATTAGGATAAGATTAGATGGCTAACCTAAGCTATTAGCTATTTTGTATTTTCACAATATGTTGGGTGCCCTTTCCTTGCTATTTTTAATGAATTGTTTAAGCATGATTTGTTTTAATTAGTTTTTTATGGAGTGCAAAAAACGTACTCAAAAAGTATAGTTTTTTAAGTGCATTCTTTTATGAAAAATAATTGTTTTTAAAAAAATTGGGCTATTTATCTGTATGACTTGTGAATAAATCATATTGAATCACCGTTTTGCTATGATATATATATATATATAAACAAAAAGTTTGCAATTTTACACCAAATGTTTGTCCTTAAAAAAATGCCAATATAAAAACAATGATATTGTATTGTCCAATATATCACATGATGATCACCATGATATAGGAAATATCCGCACAGATTATAATCTACATAGAGAAACTCATTTATGAAAAAATCAAATTGTTAAAAAGTTCTGTCTGTTTATCTATTATTGATTCTCAATTATTTACAAAAATATGAAAGCATAATGTTTTTAAAATAATAATTTTTATTAGTCATTCATTAGACTAGAGATTATTTATCTATTAATGAATAATATGTTTGTAGTGTAATTTTCACAGTACCACTCTTATGTAATGTAGAATATATATATATTGTAGCAGACTATATTTTATTCAACAAAGCTTAAACGTTGGACACCAGATTGTAACTGACTATAATGTATACTGTATTGCAAAATCTATTCTTAAGCAAGCATGAATATTAGAAGCTTAATTCTCCAATTAAACATGTACCAAATTAACAACTCTCAAGTTTGAATGAACTAAGTCATAATAGTTAATATGATCAAATATCAGTCTTAACATACAAGGTTATTAATTTTATAACAGTATAAAATCATTCTCTCCTTAGGTAAATAGAAAATTTTAATAATAAGTATCTGACAAATAATAATTTAAATTTATAGAATAGCATTCCTCTGAATGCACCAAAATATTTATGCCTTAAAATTTATTAGACTAACCAAATATAATTTTGATATAAAATAAATACTGTAAATGATTATTAAACTATTTATAATGATCTTATGATCAGTGGCCAAGCCTATAACTATAATAAATCACTTAATCTATCTCAATCCATAATAACACTTTAACTATAATTCAAGATTGAATAATTTAAAATATATATTTCCTGCTGAAATATCCTATCTATAAAGTTATATTAGCCCAATATGAATTTGTATTATGATATATCTAAACTACTACTAATAATAATGCTAATATTCCTTAAATTTATATTCTTTCCATAGAATTATTTATTTCTAAAAAATAATTTAGATAAACTAAAAAAAAAAAAATTGATTCCCCTTTAAATTTATTTATCAATGTATCATATATAAAGTATTAAAATATCATTTAAGATTTTGCTGTCATTTAATTAAGTGTATTATCGAAATCTATTTAAATAAAGCCAATCAGTATAAGATCTTTAGATTTATATATTTAAATATGTTATCTGTTGAGGTTACCAAGTACTGATTTATTAAGTATTACTTGCACCTAGATTAAATAATAATTAAAAATATTAAATATATTATAGTAATATATAACTATATATGCACACTTACTAATCCAATTGCTGGTTTCTTGTTTGTTTCATACTTATTCAATGTAAGCAGTATAAGATGTAAATTAATATGTAACCACTAAATATTTAAAATTATATTAGCAAATAAGTGTGCATGCCTAATTAAAATGATGACTAAATTGAATTTATTTATTCAATTAAATCAATAATTATTAATAATAAAAAAAAAGATAAATTAATAATGAAATACATCATGATACACATTCTAGCTGAACATCACTAAATATATCTTTCATATGGACTACTATTAGAGTAGATAGATATTCACGAAAACAGAAACTTATCAATTTTATATTTATCATATAATATAATAGAATCCAAAAAAAAGTGTTGTTCAACAAATACACACCTAAAATAAAAGGTAGCTAATAATAATTATATGTATAATATTCATACTATATGATAATTTATTTATATGAAAAAAATAAAATAAAAGGTTATTATGTTTATTTGCTTACCTTATTTACAAAATATGGTGTCAATAAGCCATTATTGTAATATAATCATTTATATTTTTTAATACTCACAGTATACATATTGAAAGAATATACAATTAATAAATAAACATATCAGACTTTAAATTAAAAAATTTAAACATTAAATTTAGAATATAACCTTAGTTAAATTAAGGTTTAAAGTTTTTTCTACTTTTATATGTGAACAGTCAGTTTATTAATGCACAAAATAACAACCAATAATAACAATAAAATATAATATATATGAACGAATACATAAATATACATTTACATATAACCTGTATAAAATCTTTATATATTTTCCAGAGAAGCACAGTAATTCGAATGTTTATATTCCTTAAGCTTCAAATAAGCCAGTAAAATGCATCAATTTGGTCAGTATAAAATATATTTCAGATGGTTAGCAGAAATAAAATATAAAATCCAATTCCCGGTAAATTGCAATTATTATTTTATAATCCTTTGAGTAACAATACAACTAATGTTATAAATGGTGTTGTTTAAAACAAGTGGATGCTGACATCATTTTATAACATAGGCAATATACATAAATAAATCAATTCTAATCTAATATTGAAATAATCCATCACAATTGTTAGATGATATTTTAAAGTCAAAATAATTTATGTATATAGCAGCATATAGATAATTTTGATATTGGAACATTAAAATTAGAAGTTTTCTTTCTTTTGAAAGTACTTCAAGAAACCAGTTTGGTTTCTCAAACATATATTCTTTTTGTATTCCATTATTTGACACTCAATAAAATACTTAGAGAGAATATATATGTGTGTTTAGATTTGCTTACACAAAGACCATAATGTGAGAGCACAATTTTAAATTGTTCAGTCCTATTTATATTTTTGTTATGATTGACGTAATACTCATCACCTAAACTAGAATATGCTCAAATTTTTCATTCAAATATTAAAATTAAATTCATCCTGCATTTCAAAAATCAAAGTTTTTCTTTTATAACAATAGGAAGAATAAAATAATATTTCATAAATAATTATATAAAAAAAAATGTACACTTTGAAAATAAATATTACATCCCTTAAATCAATATAAACCAAAATAATTTCACTTATGTATTTATAATATTATGTTGGAGATATATAATTTATAATGGGACATAAAAATAAGTATGGTTAAGGATACTGAATATTTCATTTGTAATGTCTATGTAACACCAGCTATGACTGCAATAAAAAAATGGAAAGAATAAAAAAATATTACTGAATTTTATTAAAGTTATTAATTTTATTATCTAACATTGCTGTTTTATTATTTATATATGTTGTTTTTTTTTTTTTAAAAAAAGATTAATTTACCAACTTTATGCTATATAATAATAATATATATTTTTTGTTTTGGCATTTTATTGTCATAGCAACCACTTCAACATTCTCTAGATTAATGCATAACTTTTTAAAACTATCTAAAGAAAATTTTTGTATGTGATCTTATATCATATACAGAAATTAAATTCAATTTCTGTTGGTACAATATATACTGAACAATGATAAAGATATGTGTATGAGATTGTGATCTGGGCTAACTGATGAGTGCTGGTTCAGCACAAAATATGGATCTTGGTATCATATCTCTTTGGTCATATGTTTATAATTACACCTCTCCACAAGGTATTAAAAGCAGATAGAAACCAGTCTTTATCTTGCATGAGTTAGTGAAAATTACACTCCACTTAATGAGTGAATAATTTCTAGTTTAATGAATGACTAATAAAAATTATTAATATACTTCCATCAAGTAGTTTGTGTCAAAGTTGTGGGGATGGTAAGTTTGACACATTAATTAAACTGTAGTAATTGACTATCTTTATATATATTAAATAATGATAAATATATGTGTAAGAAATTGTGATCTGGGCCAACTGATTAGTGCTAGTTCAGCACAAAATGCGCATCCTGGAGATCATTCATCATCTTTTTCATGTTTTTGGTCATATATTTATGATTATACACCTCCACAAGGTGTTAAATGTGGTTGGAAACCAGTCAACTTATGCAAGAGTGGTATAGTGAAAATTACACTACAGAAATATTATTCATAATGTTTATAATTATGTCTTTAATAGTGATTGTGAATCACCTAATATTAGGTTATATATTTATATGCATAAGCAAATATCACACATTATGAATGCTATTCAAAAAGGATGCAATTTTCCATTATTATACTTTCTATTACACATACAGTGCAAATTTTATTTTTAATGAAGTAAATGTAAGTAATACATTTAATTTTTTTCTTTAATTAATCTTTTTTAAACAGTCTTTTGCTAATAAATTTTGTTTATTTTTTATATAACTTTTTTAAAATTAATATTTTTAAAGCAACAATTGTAAAATTGCTTTTTTAAGCATCTTCTCTTTTTATTATTATAATTGTAGATATTTATTTAATTTGTTTAAATCTATATAAAATTTTCAGTATTGAAAATTGTTAAGAATTAAGGGCTTTTAGAATAACAATATTCAATCTATAGTATTGATTTGTTTTAAAATAAAACTTTATTTCATATAAATTTACATATGTTTTTAACATAAAAAATAAATGATTTGAATTTAAAGAAATTTGCAAAGTAGGATTTGTTTATAAAATTTCAGTCTCTTAACAGTTCATAAAATGTAATTAATGAAATAAAACCAAAATTAAATAGGATGTTAATGGAAAAAGAGAAAATAAAATAATAGGTTATTAGTTGAATGTTTTAAAGGATATATATATAGATTTTTTTTTTTTTAAAAAAAGAGGAAATTGTCTGTAGTTAAGTTGTGATTGTTTGCAAAGGGAGTGAGATAATGTAAATTTTTGATTGTGAATATATTTTGTAATTTTTAATTAAATTTTGTGGAATATGTGATGTTTATTATTATTATTATTATTATTATTATTATTATTATTATTATTATTATTATTATTATTATTATTATTATTATTATTATTATTATTATTATTATTATTATTATTATTATTATTATTGTAATAATAATAATAATAATAATAATAATAATAATAATAATAATAATAATATGTTTTTTTTTTGTTTTATTTTAGTGTGTCTTGAAAAAGACTATATAAAATAGTTGAAATGTTGGATTTTTTATTGTTGATTATAGCCATATAAAAAAAAAAGGCTTTAAAAGGAATGAATTTGTTTGTTTATTTATATATTGGATATTTATGAACTATTTTGGAAAGAAGAACTGTGTGATTGATATATTTAAAAATATAATTATTGGCAAAATTGCTGGCAAGTAGTACACATAAGTGAGGGACAAACAATAAAGCTAGTGAGATGGTTTTCAAAACCTTACTGGAATATTGAAAAGCTATAATTGAGAATGCAAATTGGATCAAGTCATAAAAAGTTAAATAGTTTATGATAATAAATAGCTCTGTCTTATATAGCTGGGTAATGTTATACATTACATGACTATTATTGATGAGTTATTTATACCAGTATGAAGGAAATGCATACTATTGTGTATTTTGTATTTTTGTATGGTCCTTTATAAAGTTTTCAGGTTTATTACATAATTGACCAAATATATATAGTTTTAAATGCAGAGAGTAAATCCATAGAAATTATTTTAATGTTAAGTTGATCACTTAGAAAGATAATGGAAAAACAAAATTTAGCAAATTAAACAAAAATAAATAAATAAAAACTTAAAGCACATTTGAAAGTGTGGAATTTTTGAAAGCAATGATCTAGCTGTTGATAGTGGCTACTGTAGAAGTAATATTTTCTTAACTCATCAATAAGAAACATTGACTAAATTGAGTTTATCCAGCAGATAGCTCTCTTAGTCATTAATTCTCTGTTATGACTAACATTGATTCAGGTTGCAACAGGCAAATTAATTTATAGAAAATTCATTAAATTTTATCACTACCATCATCTTACATCAACTATTTTTTTTCCTAAACTGCTTAATTCATTACTAAAATAATTTAAATCCAGCTGTGCTTAATTAATTATTTATTTTTTCCCTTTCTTTACTTGATCTCTATAATTCTATAATATATAACAATTAACTTTAATCTTTTTTTTTAAAGATCAACAACAAAGTTGTTTTTTTTTTTTTTTAAAAAAATTGTTCTAACTTACTTTATATCATGTGTAGGGGGGATTAAAACATGACACTCAAAATTAATTGTTTTCAACTTTTTCTTAAATTTTATTTTCAAATACGGGCAAATTCAGGATTAAATAATAATAAAAAATGTTACTTAATTAAATCATAGCATGATCATGCTAAGATAATAAAATCTGGTAATTATTAAATGCATTCCAAAAATTGAAATGTTAACCAATACAACTTTAAATGAGTTGAAAATACAAATACATAAAGTAGAGCAGTTTTATAAATAATTTTATAAAATTATATAACTGTAATTTAAGTAGTCATTAATAAAAATTAAAAATCTTAATGATTCCAAAACATTCATTCTTTTTTATCATTTTATATTCATAATTTTTACTAGTGGAAGTATGTTTCTAATTAAGGTAATTGGTTTTCGAAAAAGTTTGAAATAACATATATTGTTATGACAAACATTAGGTTGTGAACTGATCTTCAAAATTTAAAAAAAAAAGTTGTAAATCGTTTGTTAAATGGGACCACAATTATTAAAAATTATAATTATAAAAACTCACAGTTTATTATATTATCTAAGTTAAATAAATTGAGATTTTTGTTATTCTGCAAGAATCTATTCTAGAAAGCTTAGCTTCCATTTCACCAATAAATTGTGATATTATAATGAATTTATTCATATTGTTGAGATTTGGGGGGGGGGGGCTATAATTGTAGAATAACATGCATTTCAAATAGATATATGATATTGTAAAGTATAATTCATCATGTTACATTTCTATCTTGTAAAAATCACTTTAAATTATTTTGAATTATAAGAAATATCTATTCTCATGAAAAACTAATAATAATTGAAAGCTGGTGGAATAATCTTTTGATATATTCACAGCATGTTCCTGTGAAAAGGTCACTACATCTATCTT
Source organism: Epiperipatus broadwayi (assembly GCA_028023455.1). NCBI lineage: Eukaryota > Metazoa > Onychophora > Udeonychophora > Euonychophora > Peripatidae > Epiperipatus > Epiperipatus broadwayi. The sequence goes on from JAQFVV010006875.1 coordinate 35,358, forward strand.
CAAGCTTCCTGCAGTGCTATCCCTGAATCACTGCATATGTCACATGGCAGCATAGTTTAACTATTCATTACAAACATTTTAAAACATTAGCATGGCTGGGATATAAGTTACACATGAAATATGAGTGTGGTTTATACTTTCTTTTTATATGCTCTCTCTGCTATCATGAAATTTTGAAAACCATTTGAAAATGTTCTTGCAATTTCTAGTTTCATTGTTGTACATAGTTTAATCATTTCAAACAGCCATTTTTCTCAATTTCAAATAAAATTTAATGTTAATACATTGTCCTGGCATGGGTTAATTAGGTACGAAATTCCCTATCATATTTCGTGTCATAACTCACAATACAAACATGCTAGTGCCTTAAAATTTTAGCGCTGAATAACTAAGTGATGCTGTTGCTTAACACAGACATTGATTCAATAGTCGCCTTTTCACAGAGATACATTGCGCATATTAATTAGAACATTTTCCATTCAGATTATAGGTATAAATATTGAAAGCATAACAGGAATATCGATATACTTACTGTCTTAAACTTCAGTTGTGATGTAATTAGGCAAACAAGCAATTAAAATTGGCACTTGTAAACAAAAATCATGACATCAAGTAATAATATTTTTGTAATAATTTTTAAATTAATTAGTTGTTTGCAAAATTATCTCATAGCAGAAGTATATCTAAGTAAATACACAAAAAATCTCATTATTCTTTCATCATTTACACACACACACATATATATATATATTTATAAATAAGACTACACACACATAAATTAAAATAATTAAAAAGGTCAAAATTATTAATAAGTTATTTATAAAAAAGTTAATACTTAATAAGTCTGTGAAAAAAATTTAAAAACTGATATATAATTATACTAAACTTATATATTATTGATTATGAAAATTCTAACAGAAAGTGTTAGTAACTATAAACAAATTGAATTATTGATAGAAAAATAACTAAAAACTAGAATAGTATACCTATGTAATTATTATATATAAAATATTTGTTTATTAATCATTAATAAGTACTTTATAAAATAATTAATATTTAATAAATCTATAAAAAAAATTCTAAAAACTGATGTTAAAGTAATAATAATAATTATATTGATTATGAAAAATCTAATAGAAAATATAAATATATAAACAAACTGAATTATTAATAGAAAAATAACTAAAAATTAAAATAATATATCTAAATAATGATTTTATTTATATATATATTATTTTTTTAGAATTTAGCTTTGTAAACATCAGGATATAACAAAAATATCTTAATGATAAATCACATATCAGATTTGTAATAATTAATTTATTTGGAAAAGATTGAGATGCAATTCAATTTTCCACGTCTTGATTGCTTCATTGTTCATTGGCCATAGATATAAGAGCTCAAAAATTCAATAAAAATATTCTAAGAGAATTGTTTTATTATGTATATAGAATTTATGATAAAATTTTCAATTCATATATCACATGTCAAAAAACTTTAAAATTTTCATGCACAATAATATGATAAATAAAAATTTTTTTTAATTAATAAGTTTGCATAGGACCTAGTTTTTATGTTTCAGTTTATCATTTAAACATTGAATATAATAATCTATAATTTGTTCTACAATCTGCATTATAAGCACTAATATAATGCCGATTTGTTTTAATGCCATGAAAATAACATAAATCTATAAAATATTATTACAGTTCTATTAAACAAACGTTTGTGATACTTTTATATGATAATATTTTAAATAGATGGAAGGAGGCAGTTAATCATCTTATGAATAATGGTATGAAGAATGCAGATTGCATTTAAAGATAAATTTATTTTGCAATTCATTTAGATTTGATAGAGATACGAAGCATGATGTAATTGAAACAGGTCTTTATAATCTTAAAAATGGAACTGCTTCAGGTTTGAATGTTTTATTTGGAAAAGTTTTGAAGTATTGTAATGATATCAAAACTGTTATAATTTTTTTTATGGATTCATAAAATTGTGCCCCCTGATTTTAAGAATGCTTCTATTGTTTTAATTTATAAAACTAAAGAAGATAAAAGGAACTGCATTAATTTTCATCAATTTTAAAGTGCTTTTGTGGATTTTCCAATATGTTATCATATATGATTTATTGCAGTGGCAGGATATTAGTTTCTGGTGCATAAAGTCCTTCGATCAATTCCAGTTCCTTCTAGCAATAACACCATTTGATTATTTATTGAATAGGTTGAGTAAAGATGCGATTTATATAGAGTTTTAATCCATTTGATCAAAGTGTATGAATCAAAATTAATCAAAATAATTCAAGACTGTATGGAATTAGCTGATTGTTTACTGAAGTTTATTTATACTATAAAAATTTTACATATTGATGTGTTAAAAGCTATTTTTACTGCTGACAGAAAAATCTGATGCATTTGAAATGGAAGTTATTATTTTCAAATAGTGATATGTATAAGCTGCAACTTTGATTTTCATTTTTATGGCAATGATCTTTAGAACAATTTTTAGCTAATTGTTTTCTAGATTGAACCTCAATCTGTTATTTACTGGTGCTTGAACTTGCACAATTTCTCGAGCAACTGAATGACCATTTAATTATTTTTAACCAGATGCACCTGGCCTTGTAAAATGCCCATGTTTTTTTTAATTGGTTGTTATAACAATTTTTTTTTTTACAGATTTAATGTAAATTAAACAAACGATTTTAAATGTGAGAATTGTACATTGGTCTGAAAGACGACCATTGTCACACTGGAATACAAAAACTTCAGACTTTCAGCTCATTGTTTTTGTAATAATTGGTTGCTTTAACAATTTTTTTAAAAATTTAATATAAATTAAACAGAACATTTTAATATTATATAAACAAATTTCTGAATTTTAATAAAGCTAAATTAAAATTTACATTTTAAAATATATTTGTTATATTTCCTAGCTTTATAGCTTCAAATACATATTTACTAAAATCACCCTCTGAATAATCCCCACCCACCCCATTAGCTTCATAACTAATCATAATAGTTTTTTTTTAGTTTATTAATAATTCCCATTTATTAATGCTGGAATATAAAAAAGCCGGCCGTTTTTGTAATATTTTTTTATGAAATATAATATTTGTAAATTTTTTTTTAATTGGTTGCTTTAATAATTTTTTTTAAAGATTTAATGTATTAAATATTGCTAATTTATAAAAGTTTATTAAACATTGTTAAGTATTTCAATCATCTGAACTATATTAGGGGAGTGACAGACCATGAAAGCACAGAGTGCCTTAAGTCGAATTATGAATCAGTGTTTGTGGCTGTTTCTGCAGCTGGATGAGAACCTTTACTGTGAAATATATACTATATCACTGTAGTTAAAAGCACTCGTATTGATTTTTTTTTCCAGCATTTTTTATTTAATGACAAATTGCTTCCTTCACATAAACGTAGTAGTTGTGAATTTGACATGTGGCATCTGACATACATTCACCAATCAGATAACAAAGAAAATACAGATTTTATATATATGATAATTATTATCTTGTTCTATAGATTACAATCTTTAAAGTACTAACTAAGTAATATCTGTTTGTTCCTTAAAAAATAAAAACATTATTGAGCCTAATTTGATACAATTCTTTATTTCTGTAAATATCTAGCAGCATAACTTGTAAATCATATACACCTGGGTCTCTTTTTACACGGACTTATTTAACATGATTTTGAAGTTACGCGATTCGTGTTTCACCGGAAGTCGAACTCCGATAATGTGCTATTACTTTAAATAATAAATTTCGAGCACTTACGTTATATTGAAAGTAATAGCACATTATTGGAATTCGACTTTCATCTTAGTAATTTCAATATTTTCAGTGCTTTATAATAGTAAGATTTTACGCAATAATGAAATTAAAATCATGATTTTCACATTTTATGTTTACACACATTAAATTTTACAAGATTATAATGTAAATTTGTTCAAACATTGTGCGTGTTAATTTTGCATTTTAAATCACATTCTGTTTTTGCTTTTTAAAAAAGAACGTAATCAATTATTAATCATTTAGTGTCCACAAGTTTATTTTTAAAAGGTGAGTAATAGCAGTGGCACAATTAAAATTGAAAATTAAAGACAAAAATAAGAATTTAATTTTTAGTTGTTAGATTAATTACTAATTATGTTGTCACCAGAAAACCATTAACACAACATGAGAGTGACGTTGGCACTAGTTGTATTTTCTCTTGTGAAGAATCTGTTTTTTTACCAATTTGCAAACGAACCTGTTTAACGGCAAATAGCGATAATAATTAAAACATGTATAAAAAAATGTAAATTACTGTAAATTATGCATAAAAATATATTGTTTTGAATAAAATTAAATATTATAGTTAAAAAAAATTTGTCTTGTATCAATTTTTTTCAAATTTGAAATTTTTTATTAGTCATATTTTATTTCCTTATTTTTTTTTTTGCACGAATTTTAAAGTAATTTTACGTTGGTGCTTTGCTTTTACGTGAATTTTGAAAAATCACAGACCGCATCCCCCCCTTTTCAATGTAAGTTAGTCTATTTTTGCGCGATTTCGTTTGCCCATGTTTTCTGAGGAACCTATCTATCGCGTAAAATGAGACCCAGGTGTATTTTATTTCAGTATAAATCATAATTTTCAATCTCTTCTACTCTTCAAAAATCTTATGCCTATTTTAATAGAGAATTTAAGAATTAAATCTTTAGCTAGAATGCTTTTTAATGTTTTTTCTCTAATTATTTATAACATTATTAATCTCAATTGCTGTTTTGGGAAATAATATTCATCTTGCAATTGTGGACTTACAGTACCCTAGTACTATGATTTAGTAAATCATGAATTTTTTGCCTAAATCATTAATGTCCAATTATCTTTACATGGATATGTATTGGCTAGTGGTTAGTAATAATTTCATAGTATATTAGCATGTGGTCATAGGATCTCCATTATTTCTTATGATTTGAGAAAGCAAAAGCTCTAAGGAAAGTAGTTGTTACTGTACTGAAATGTCAGAAATTTAGCTATTATATTTTTACTACATGGAAGCTTCCAGAAATAATACTATGAATTCATAAATTTATTCATGAGGTTGAAAACCACTTCCCAACATTTCGACAAAATAGCATCCACCATTGTCAAGATTAACTTTTCACAGGTTTAATCTCCAAACTACTTTATTTACATCATATAACCAGGAATACATTAAATATAATATTAATCTCTGTGGGGAGAAAATGTTTTATCATTTAAAAGCTTTTGAAAGATGTTTTGTTTTGAAAAGTTAATCTTGACAAAGGTAGGTTTGTTGAAACATTGGGAAGTAATCAAAAAATTTCACACAGCTAAACCCAAAAACTACTTTATTTACATCATATAACCATACAAAACATTAAATATAATATAAATATATATTTAAAAAAGTTTTGGAAAATTTAATTGAAGGAATCTAATTGTCTTACCCTAAAATACCAAAAAATCAATGTTACAGATATTAGTATTACATTATGAATTTCAGCATCATTGTAGAATGATTTGTAGGCTAAAGATCTTTGATTGAAACTCAGTTCAGTCACATCTGGTATTCTGATATTACCTGATCTTAGTGGCATTAATTCTGGAGGAAATAGTGCATCAGTTTAAAAGCTTACAGATTGTGAAGATGAATGTAATAAAATTGTGAATATGATTAATGGAATTGAACATAAGGATAAATGTGAAAAATAGCTAAAACAATGAGAATAGATATTAATGAAAGTAATGCATATTACAAGTTAAGGAGATACTTATTAGATTTAGGTAATAGTTTTAAATATTGAGGAAGTTTTTGAGTATGTTTTTTGATGGTTCACAATATAGTTTATTCTCTGCCTTTTATCAATTGTATTATTTAAAATTGTACAAAATTATCATTTCTCACTAATACTATTTCAAATTGCTTCAGTTTTTTCTTAATATAATGAATGTTTTCTTATAGGAGTCTAGTTTTTTCATTTTAGGCTATCAGTTAGGAATATACTTATAAAATAATGATACTAATAGTATATTTATCTTAGCCCATTTAACTTTTTAATCTTACTTATATTAAATATTTTCTTTGGAAGAAATGTTCCAAACTTATCACCAATAATGCTTTAAAAAAAAAAAAAGACAAATTGGGAGAACTTTTATTTTATTTATCTATCCTTTTTTAGCATTAATGTTTTTTCTGTGTATTTTGCAGATATAGATAAGTGTGTCTTAGTGAAAAGACAATAGGTTTTCTCTCTAAGGTGCCTTTGAATCAAGTATTGTGATATGTAGTTACAGTTTAGCTATTTGCCGCAAAAAATTTAAAATGCTAGCATATCTGAAACATGAGTTATGATAGGAAATTGGACAGTGTATTTTGTACATTCACAGATTGTCTTCACTGCTTTCTCTGTCCTTATGAAATCTTGCAAACCATTTGAAAATGATCTTGTAACTTATGGATTCACTGTCATACATTGCTTGAATTATTTTCTATATTTTAGTAGCAGTTTTAATCAATTCAAGCACAATTTAATGTTAGCACGTGAAATACAATGTCATATTTTATGTTGTAACTCATGATCCATACATAGTAGTACCTTAACATTTTTGTAGTGAAATAATTAAATTTTATCACTGTGTAATATATGTGTAGATTCAGAAATGGAACTGTAGGCAGTTTTGAGAGAGACTCAGTTACTTGCCATTTTTTCATGGGGGCACAATGTGTATTTACTGTACTCTGATCTTTGAAGCTAAATATTTTTTTTAGTTGTGATTAGCATTTTATTCCCTAATTTAAAAGTGATGTGGTATAAATTTGTATTTCTCTGAGATTTTTTGATTAATCTATGGCTTTGGTTTAACATTTTGTATTTGTTGATATTATTATATATTTATTTGATTTGATAAAGGTCTTCAATGTCATAAAATATGACCATTGACTACTGCATTTAATTAAACGAAAATTACTATACTTGTCACATTTTTGATATTGTTTGATCTAATCTATCTTTTTGTTAGTCTTTGGTGTACTGTGTTAGGTGTTGTTGATATTGTTTTATATTTAAATATATGAATTTAATTAGTTATTACTTTAATTTCTTATTGTATTTTTTATTTTATTTCATTAGCTTATTCAAATGATTGCTATAACTTTCACATATTCATGTATTTAGGAAGCTGGCATAAATAATGTTAGGGATAATGAGAACCAATGATTGAATAGTGTTATTAATAAGAGGATACTAGTTTTTTGTGGAATATTAACTAATTGAAGATTTGCTTAAATTATTAAGAAAAAAAATTACCAGCTTTAGAGTCTTTTGAAATGGAAAAAACAGATGGATAGAGATATCGATATATATATGCGGCGGAGGGGGGGGGGCATATGATAGACATTTAAAAGGATATTCGTAGAAATAGAGGAAATGAAAATAGTGAGATGAAAAAAAATGATTTATTTATCGTATGGTCAATTACTCCACAAACTGACAGGATAAGCATTCAGTTGATCAAATTGAGATTCCCCCCCCTCCCCTTCAGTTGAGAATTGATTCAGGAACTTGAACTTTTTAGTTTCCCACTTTCACGACTGATCTTAGGCAGAGAAAGAAATTGATGATCTAGTGCGAAGGCATAAGCATTAGTTTTTGAAGAATAGGTAAATCTTAGAGCCCATTAAATAATATATATATATAGCTGAATTTATAAATGTATATGCATTCAATTTAATAAGTACGATTTTTTTTTTTTTTAGGTGGTATGATATTGGTTGTTTGATCCTTGATGATCCAGTTTATCAGATTAATCTTGTTATTTACACACAAGCTACACCCATACCTATCGAATATATACAGCAAGCCCAAGATGAAACACCTCCTGATTATCCTCTTCGTTGGTCCGGATTGGCTGTAACTATAGGACAGATTATTGAGCGTCACCTGCCAAATGTTCATCATACAGAATGGCATTCGGGCATTGCTGGTGTTTCAAGAAGGGATTTAATATATACAGCAGCAACTGCTTTAGCAAGTATGTATCAAAAGAAGATATCACATCACACATAATTAGCGGATGAGATTCTCAAAGAACCAGAATTTATTGTATAGTCCTGATCTAGTGTACAGAGAATGTTTCTTTCTTTTTTTTTTATTGGCTTTTTGTTTGGTTGTTTTATCTCCTCTTCAGAATGATATGAATTTTATATTTATGAGATATATTTTAAAATGTTAATATTTCTGAGAGCATTCTGCTGGTAAAGAAATATAGATCTGTTATTGGAAATCAATGATTTATTCCAGTAATTATTGAAAAAATTGAAGTATTCATATTATAAAAGTACTATTAAAAGAGAGAAAGATGTGTACATAATACACATTATAGTTGATATATGTATACAGATGCATATTAATGTATTCATATATATATATACTAAATTAAATATAATTGTAACATACAATCTTTATATATATATATCATGATTTGAATAAATAAATTTAAATGCAATCCATGGGAAATGAGCATATTAGATTTATATATTCGCACACACTTTTGATTGAGACGGATACGAGCTCAGAAGAAGAATTTCATGTTAAATGTATGATATCTATTTTAAGGCTGAAAAGAGGTTATCTATTGGGTCGTTGGGATAGTATCTTTATTATTTAATTAATATTTTCTCTGACGAGGTGTAAGCGCTGAGCCAATAACTATATATATATAACTATTGGATGTACAATGTGTGTGTTTATATATAAATATTTATATATCTAATGTAAATTATATAAAATCAGTATTGTAAAAATTTACATTTATTGCATTTATTTATTTGTTTAAAATGAAATTAGTTTATTTTATGAACTAATAACACCTAATGATTTGTGAAATAATTTTCTTTTCAAATAATCATTAGAAAATGGTTTTATAATTGAGTATTGTGTGTGTATATATATATATAAGCATGAGGTGATTAAAATAGTATACATCTTTTTAAAAGAAAACATTTGACGTAAACTATTAAGTGTTAAGAGAGTGATATATACACACACTCATACACCGATACAAGTTTATATTTTGGAAATATATAATATGTAAGCAAATTAATTTATGCATATATTGATGATAACATGGTATCAAATATTTTTTGTTTGTATATTTTAATAAATTTCATCTTCATTTATTAATCGGTAATACGAAAAATTATGTGTGTGTTTCAATGTATTATATATTTTTAAATAAGGAACGTTGATAAATATATATATTGGAAATTAAAGAAATACTGTAAACTAAGTGTATTATGGGTAATAAAACGTTGTAATTTTACACAATTGTTTTGTTTTAATGTCATGATTTTTAATGAATAATATGAAAGCTTCTTAAAAGTGAAACATAGTAGTTAGTTATATAATAGTAGGTACCGGGCCCCCCCCCCCCCCCCCCCCCCCCTAAAACAAACCCGGGAGGGGGTTGGTCTTTCTGTGTGAAACACATGGGGGGGGGGGGGAGGCCTCCCCCCCCCCCCCCCTCCCCCCCCCCTTGGCAGGTTTAGTACCCAAGTACCTAATAGAGTAACAGATAAAACTATTATCTTTTATTTTTATTTTATCTCAGTTTTTTAGTATTGCTTTAGGATTTCTATGTTTGGAATTTCAGCATTCTATAATTTACTCAACAAGCATTATTATACTCAGCTTCCAACGCACACTAGTGAAGCTAAATTTTAATTATGTTTTATTCTGGCTTAGCGCTTTTGGGGCATATTTGCTCCCATATTCATAGGCATGTCGTTCTCAGTTTTGTGTTATCGTTAGTGTATGCAAATATATGCAAATTAATCAACCACTCCATTTTTTTGGAAATTGAGAAGCATGAATCTCACCTATTGATAACCTTTGAGTCGTTTGCATTGAAATATGCCTCTTTTATTTTGCGTTTGGCATCATTTCTTTCCAAGCACATGATTTCAGCAATAGTGGGTTCAAAATTGTGATTAGCCATTATTTGGTGTCCTAGGAATATTGAACTGCCTTCATTTTTAGTGCAAGATCTGTTATATATGTACATGTGTTGAGATATTCTGGTAGTAACATTACCCTAAGTTTCCCCATAATACATGGCTCCACAGCCAGCTAGTTGGCATGTTATTTTATATACCATCTGGGAGGTTTGGTCTGGATTATCTTTAGAGTTGTTGATAATGAGTGTTAGTAGCTAGGGGGGGGGGGTTCAGAAACTTTTTAAATTGCTTGGATAGGTTTTTTAACTAGGTTTTTGGCCATTTTAGGGATATATGGTAATACAATGTGTGGCTTATCCTCTTACTAGCATTACCAGAATATCTCAACACATGTAATTATATAACAGATCTCGCACTAAAAATGAAGGCAGTTCAATATTCGTAGAACACCAAAAACAGCTAATCACAATTTTGAACCCACCATTGCTGAAATCGTGTGCTTGGAAAGAAATGATGCCAAATGGCAAAATAAAAGAGGTATATTTCATTGTGAATGACCCGAAGGCCATCAGTAGACAAGATTCATGCTTCTCAATTTCCAAGAAATGGACTGGTTGATTAATTTGCATATATTTGATGCACTAATGATAACAGAAAACTGAGAATGACACAGCTATGAATATGAGAGCAAATATGCCCTGGAAGTACTAAGCCAGAATAAAACATAATTAAAATATAGCTTCACTAGTGTGCATTGGAAGCACAGTACAATAATTACAAAGAATTGGTGAAGTAAATGAATCAACAAGCATTGTAAAAAAATAGATCAAAAATTCTTCACTCTCATAGAATTTATTTTGATCAACTTTCAGAAAAGACAAATATATAATTTTTTGACATAATTTTTGCTTTTCAGTAAATTTTGTCCATCTGTGAACAAGCTTTCGAATTCCTTTATTAAAAAATAGTTAGACTGAGTTGTGTGCCATGAATGCACCATTATCTTCATCTCTCAATCACTCATTAATCTTTGACCTTGTAAGGTTTCTTTCACAGGAGCAAGCAGGTGATAATTCAATGGGACAAGATCAGGACTATAGGGAGGATGCTCAAGTACCACAAAATGAAATTTTGGAGAGTGTCAATGCTATGGGCAGCAGTACATGGGCATTCATTGTTATGCAAGAACACATCTTTGGGTAACAGTCCTCTGCATTTTATCTGAATTTTAGAGCTTCAACTCTTCAATGAACATCTTACTGTAATGAACAATTTTTCATGATAATGTTCCAGTACTAGTCCAGAGTGAATATAATTTTTTACTTGCCCTCATAATATTAGTCACTAAATGGGTGTCTTGCTATTCTTATCCAGATTATATAGATTCTAGTTAGTCTGAGTTAATCAGAATTATTTTGTGCAACCATTATCACCACAAGGAAGTATCTTGCCTATACTTATTCATGATACGTCTATGTTTAATTTTTGTTATTATTTTCACATTTTTAATAGAATAATTTTCTGGAATTACATGCAAAAGGATGCATTATTTAATATATCATCATTAGTATTTTCAATATTATCAATCCACTGCAAGATTAATATCTTCATATATATATTACTTATGATCAATATACACTTTAATGCAATTTTTTTTATATAATTCCTTTAATTTCCTAACAGTTACGACTGTTCTGCAGTCTTCATCAGAGCACTTTCATAACCTTCCTCTTCCTTTTAAATTGAAAAGGAAGAGAAAAAGGAAGGTTATGCAAGTGTTCTGATGAAGACTGCAGGATAGTTGAAACTGTTAGGAAATGAAAGGAATTATATAAAAATATTTGCATTAAGATGTATATGTGGAGATTGACTATAAGTAATATATATATATGAATATTATGAAGAAATGCAAAAAAAGTAAAGAAGATATAAGAATAATACTTCTAAGAAGATTAATATCTCTGAGTTTAATGTAGTTTTTTTCTTTTCTATATATCCTATCAGTAAACTTCATTTCACTCATTTATTTTGTATGTGGTCTTTTTTTTTTTACAATTTTTTTAGATCTAGTTAAGGTCTTCAGTTGTTCTCTATTGCCATCTGTTTTAGCAATTCAACCTGGATCTATTTCATTTTCTTAATTTTTCAATGTTTTCTATGTTACTTTTTTTATTTCATCCACATATGTTGCTTTATATCTGCTCTTGTTAATCTCAGTATATATTACTCCATACTTAGTTATGCAGTCTGCATTTTCTATGTTAATTTTATTTTATTCAGTTCGTTATAATTAAATGATAGATACCATATTATAGGTTTAGAATCCCTCAAAAATTACAATTGAATAATCCATAACTGCCAATCTATATGTGCTGAAAATAGATCTTCAAATAACAGAATTGCCTTCATTTTTCTTAACTAAAATCTTTTTTCAAATTCTTCAACTTGAAATTAATTTTTATGTCTATTATTTTTTGTATTTTATAGAAGCTTTTTCTATCTGTTGATCTACAGATAGTTTTATTTCCTTTTAATGACAACAGACATTTGAAAATTACATCAATATTTTTCATGAAGTAGTAAATTGAGATCATTCAGGCAATCTGTGAAATTGCATAAGAAGAAAATATCAATTCCTTGTTTTATCTTCAAATGCTTAGAACTTTCTCAAATTTATTTTCAAGAAATTCGACTACTTTTTTTGTAATAAGAGATCACTGAAGCATTTGTCCTCAAGTATTTTATTTCTGCATTATTAGACTAAGTTACTAAATTTAACTTCGGACTTCTAAAATATATTGCTTTTTATATTTTAATTATAATTGAAAGGAATAACTAATGATATCACATGATCAAATTTTAAAATGCTGCTTTACATTACAAAACTTATAGATATGTAGTGCAGTGATAATGGGTCATTTATGTAGTAGTAATTTGACTATTGCTATTGTATATATTTTTATTCATACTTGAGCAATTACCAGAATAAATGACTACAAATTCTTAGAATGATATATATATAAATATACCCATTTTATAACTTGATAAAAATTGCCTTTTGTTCTACCGATGTACAACATGTATTTATAAGTTTCTCATTTAAACTTTATAAATTAGGCGTCTATGGCTGTAAAAGAACAACACTTATTTCACCCAGTTTTGAAGGCCACATCGTATAATACATTGTATCACAGCAGTCATTGGATTAACTGAGTGCAATCTAGAACTTAATGGTGAGATACCCAACTACCAATCAATGATGAATCGCTAGAATGTTGATTTCAGGCAGAATACTCTAAAAAAAAAATATTAAGTCTGCTTGTTACTTGGCATGGATTTAAACAAAGTCATAAGCATTTATAAAATTTTTAAATTATGCTCTTTTTTTCTTAATTATTGCTTTTAACTTTAATTAATGAATAATTTTATATATATATTAATTAATGAATAATTACTAGTACAACAACAAAAAACCAATTTCTGTTCTATTACTTTCTTTTCGAATTTAAAAAGGCACAGTGATCGGAAAAAAAAATTATATCAACTTTAATACATTGTACGGGATTAAACCTGCATTTATATATGTAATATATGCGGGATTCGAACTCAGACTTTCACACGACCCACTACTCTCAGTGCCATCTCATATTGCCGACCCACCTAATCTATATCAACTGTAGTAAATCACTTTCTAGCAATAGCAATTTTAAAACTCATTTTGATACCTTTTAGTGTTCACGTTTTTCAAATTTTACTGGACTCCAATAAGGTTTTAATAAACCGTTTGTTTTAATATATCATAGTCTAATTTAATGAGACTATGAAATCATAGAGATTATACTCTTTATATATCTTCTTAACATATAAAATGATTAAGATTTATAACTATTGTTTTAACGACTGTTCCAAAGTCTAAGCGCTTAGAGTTGGCATAATAAATTGATTTATGTACTTTGTAATATATATTTATTTTGTTAATAAATAAAAAAAACCTTTCATAATATAGTAATAAAATATATCAAAATACAAAGATGGTAAAATGTGATTTTTTTGTTTTTAATGTCGGGGAGAAAAAAAAAAAACTAAGAATCAGAAATAGCCAATCACACAATACACTCGCCTATATATAAAATCCGTACATTATATTAATATTTTCATGTATATACATACACATATCCAGTGACAGTAGAGTTATAATATATAATTATTTATTTACTATCACTTGGCTGACAAATGTTTTAATGAACAATTTCTTTTATGGCTGAATCTGCTAATATTTTGAATGAGCAGTAATTAATTATTTTTTTGTTTATGAATCTAATCTCTTTGTGTTTGCCTTAAGGTTTATGATGATGATATTTTATATGTGATAATATGTTGGACCATCAGCTATCATTAAATGTTGAAAGTCTAGTAAATTTTAAACTTTATTTAAACTTTTTTTTTGTTTATGAATCTAATCTCTTTGTGTTTGCCTTAAGGTTTATGATGATGATATTTTATATGTGATAATATGTTGGACCATCAGCTATCATTAAATGTTGAAAGTCTAGTAAATTTTAAACTTTATTTAAACTTTTCCAAATACCAACAACTGTTAGTAATAACGCAGAAGTTAGTAAATAACGCAGGTTAGTAGACAACATAAGTTATTAGCATAATCTATTAACCTGTGTTGTCTACTAACTTACGTTTTATTACTAATAGTTGTTTGTATTTGGAAAAGTTTAAAATTTTGAAACATTCAACATTTAATGAGAAATGATGGCAATAGTTTTATCTAATATCTTTGTGTTGCATTTTTTATTTTTTTAATATACCTTTCAATAATTTTTGCAAGATTGATTCAGAAGTGTTCTTTATATATTTTTCAAAGGTTTTTTTTTTTTTTGCAGTTATTAAAATTAATTAGAAACTATTTCAAATATACTTTACTGCTTAATTTTGATTTATTTATTTAACATTGAAAATTGTTGGAAAAAATTTTATGATTTAAGATAGAATAAAATTTTATCTAGAAAAGTTATATTTTAATGTATTTTTGATAAATACTATTATATCGTATAAAGGAGCGGGGGAGGGGGTGCTTTCGAAAATTTAATATATTATGGTTAATCTATTTTCCTTCACCAATTTGGCAAAAAAAAAAAAAGATCTTTAGAATTGCAGTCATCATCAAACTTTTGTAAACATCCCTCAAGCAATGTAGTCTTCTAGCTGCAGTTTCTGTAAATTGTTTGTCTTATCCTACTAATTGATATTTATAATTTTTCAAAGATTTTTTAAAAGTATGTTGTCCAAAAACTTCACAATCTATAAAATAGAGTGATAAGAAATAAATAACTTGACATAATGTGGTCTTGAATTTAAACATTAATTGTGAGTAGGTTTTTTTTATTCTTTGCCAAATATAGTGGCCACTTTTCACCTGAAGTCATTTATTTTTTCATCACGAAAAAAGTGTCTGTGTGACTATACAATTATGATTTTTTTGATAAATGATATTGGAAAGTATAGTTTTTGCTTGGCCAAGCACAAGTCTTACCTAATATTCATTTCTAGTAAAAATAAATAAATAATCAAATGGTTTGTTGCTTGGAAGATACTGGAACCAAAGTAACAGAGTTAAGCTGTGATCCCTAATTTTGAGATCTAATATCTGCCTCTTTACTACTACATCAAACCATATGTCATGTTTATCTCTAGTGAGAAAAGATTATGTATTTTAGACATGTTACAGAACAAGATGGCCCTTATTATGACTTGTGGATTTATATCATGTCGGTTGAACAGATTCATCTGGTGTTAATGAATATATTATCATCATTATCTTTAATGTCATATTGTAAAAGAACAGCAACGAGATTGTAAAATGGCTGTAGAACAGTCTTGTTAAATTTTGATACCTGACCTAAAACATGAGCAGTCTTGTGGGGATTCAATGTTATCTATTATTCTGCAATGCTCTCACTTTTTTGAAGTCTAGGATATCTATACTAGGTTTACAGAACTGATATATGAGTTATCATATTCCCATACTTTCTTTGGAATATATTGTATCTCAGAAAACATCAACTCATTGAATTTTTTCAAATAACACACATAAAATACTTGTCTGGGGCACGAGTGAAGTGCTCTTACAGTTATAGTAATCACTTTTTATCTACTTCATTTTTGCACAATGTAATGGTATCTTAACAGCATGCATACATATAAGAATCTTATCATTGTCCCAGCACTGCATAATAAATGCATGGTTATGTGTGAAAACATATTTTTAAAAACTAATGAAGTTATCTTCATTTAATGGCAAAAATACTAGATATCACTAGAAGATTGGGTATGAAATAAATTAGGATTTTTAATTTGCTAGCTTTTCCTTGGAATGTTCCTGTGGATAATGTTTGCCCCACCTCATAAATTATAAAAATTTTTATCAAGTGAATGAACTTAAAAATGATTAATTAATTTATCAGAACTATTTTGTTGATAGCTTGCTTAAGAGCTATTTGTATATAATCATGCATTAGTTGTGTTTTATTCTTCACATCAACTGCTCTTTGAATTTCAAAGCACAAATTTATTTAATAGCCATTTATGCATTTTTTGTTCTCACATTAATACAGTTATGTGTGATATCATATGAATTTGTATTATTAATGTAGGAGGCATGTATTTGTATAAATAATAATATAAGTATGGATATAAAAGTAGACAAACATGTATGTCTACATGGTACATTGTAACCAATCAGAAACTCCAATTTGAAGGAATGCTTTACTAGTCAGCATTTTTGATGTGTTACAATAATATATAATGCAGTCACGGTATGTATATTGTACTCATCTATATGTGGTTATAAATGAAAAAAAAAGTTTTTCCATTGCACATTTGATATTATAGCTGTAACAGAAAACAGCATAAATATATTTATTTACATATAAGTTAAATTAAATTATCAGCGTTCTAATTGGACTTAGCATTCTAGCCCACACAGGCAAAAACTCTCCATACAGTAGCACCACTCAGTACAAACCAGAGTAATTCATGGATGCAAGAAGATTTGTGCATAAAATTCCTATCTAGTGTCTACTCATTCAATATCCCCAGACTAGTTTCTAGCTTGTGGCTTTCATCAGCAAGAAGGCTTGGATCTGAGAGCACTGCACCTAGATCTTAGGATCTAATGCAAACCTAAGTGCAGTGTTCTCAGATTCAATGCTCCTCACTGATGAAAGCCACAAGCTAGAAACTAGTCTGGGGATATTGGATAAGTAGGCACTAGGCAGGGATTTTATGCACAAACCTTCCAGCATCCATTGATTACTCTGGTTACACTGAGTAGCGCTACTGTATGGAGAATTTTTGCCTATGAAAAACAGATTGTATAAGCCTAATGAATTGTGATCATGTGATGTTTGATGGATTTTTTTATTCTAGCCCACCAGATAATAATGGTTACACTTGAAATGGATGTGTAATGGAAGAGAATTATTATATAGATTTCCATATCATTCCTAGCTAAGTTATAAAATTAATATAAGTTTCTCTTTAAACATAATCACATGGCATCATTAATGTATTTATCGAAGGAGAATGTTGTTAAACATGCAAATGCAAGAAATTTAACATTTGTAGATCAAATTGTTTTATAAACATTGAACAAATGATAAAGATGTGTAAATGGTTATGAGCTGGAATAATTGATAATTGAAGATTTTTATTTCTGAAAGAGAGTAAAATTTGTCATTTGCGTTTTCAGATAGCTTTATTCACATGTTTCAATAATATATAATAAAAGAGAAATGTTAAATATATATATATTACATACATATAAAATGTAACAAATATATAGAATAAATATACCATGTCAAAATTTAGCTTTTAAAACATTAAATAAAGAATCATTAAAGAATTACTCTTCTACAGATGTGCTATATAGATTTAAACACTCTGAAATACTCTCTCTTTTCTAAACACATTAAGTCTTTTGAAAAACTAGGATGAATCCACCTTAACTTTTTAATTTAAATGTATATATGCAGGGAAATCTTAAACACTTAGAAATGAGAGCAAGAATATCTCAATTAATCACTTTTAATTCCATTTACTATGACTTAATGATTGAAAGGAGTTTGCTATTAACTGAAAGGAGACCCTTTGATTCCTCTTGGAGGCCTTAAAGGAACAGAGCAGGGCAAATTCCTAATGTCCACTCCATTCGTTCTTGTCATTGCAGCTGTTATTACTATGTGATTATTCATATAGTATACGAACATGGATGGGCTGCTCACCAACATGCATTAGCCAGCATGGTGAGTTTATTGGCTTTTTACCTCCAAGTTTAAGAATATTTTTTCAATATATACAATCATGACAGACAAAAATAAATCATGGCCCTTATTCCCAGGAGGCTGTAAAGTCACCAACCAAGGCAGCAGTTGGTGGCCGAAGGCAGAGGGTGCTAAGAATCCCCTGATTGCGGACTCAGGCTGCCATTTGATGACGACTTTTTATTTAGGTACTTACAACTGCAGATCACTTTCAAGTGAAGGAAGATTGCAAGAGTTAGAAGAAGAACTGTCTTATATTAAATGGGACATTATTGGACTTTGTGAAGTTAGAAGAAAAGGTGAAGAAACAATTGATTTAAAAAGTGGACATATACTCTACTATAAAGGCACAAATATTGGAAATACAAGTGGAGTAGGATTCATTATAAATAAAAAATGGAAGAATAACATTGTGGAGATTGATGGTGTATCAGACAGAGTGGCAAGATTAGTTTTACAACTTAATAGCAGATACCAAATGCAGATAATTCAGGTTTATGCCCCAACAAGTTCTCATAGTGATGAAGTTATAGAAGATTTTTATATGGATGTACAAAAGGCTTTTGATCAGAGTAAACAACATTTTAAAATTGTTATGGGAGACTTTAATGCTAGAATTGGTAAACAAATGAAAGATGAAAATGCTGTAGGTAGTTTTGGTTATGGTAATAGAAATGAGAGAGGACATAGACTTGTGGAGTTTGCAGAAAAAGAAAAACTTTATATTATGAATTCTTTTTTTGAGAAAAATGTTAAAAGGAAATGGACATGGAAGCATCCAAATGAAGGTACAGCAGAATTGGATTATATTTTGACTAACCGAAAATACATATTTCAAGATTGTAATGTTCTTAATAAATTTAACACAGGAAGTGATCACCGATTAGTAAGATGTAAGATACATGTTAATGCAAAACTAGAGAGACAAAAATTATTAAGAAAAACAATATTTACAGTTGATATTCCTAATCTTCAGAAACATTCTAATGAATTTAAATTAGAACTTACAAATCAGTTTCAAGTATTAGTAGATTTTGAACATGATTCAGATTTGAATGACATTAATAGGAAAATAAGCGATACACTTTTAAAAACTGCAACAAAGATAGCTGGTAGAAAAAAGCAGCAATTGACCAGTAAAATTTCTACTGAGACTAGAGAATTTATGAAGAAAAGAAGGAATATGAGGATATACAACAATGATGCATTAAAAAAGATTGAATATCTCGAATTTTGTAAAATGGTGCGGAAAAGAGTTGAAAATGATATAAGAAAGTATAATTGTGAACTAGCAAGGAAAGCTGTAGAAGAGAATAAAAGTCTAAAGAGTGTAAAACAACATTTTGGTATTGGTAGGAAATTTATATCTGCAATAAGAAAAAAGATGGCATTATTACTAAAAAGAGAGATGACATCATAAAATGTGTAGAAGACTTCTATCAAGAATTATATAGTAATAAAGAACAAGTGCCTCCTATACCTATTATATCTTCCGAATTGCCCAGAATTTTGAATGAGGAAGTGAGACATGCAATTAAATTTATGAAGAAAGGGAAGGCTCCAGGTAATGATGGAATTGTAATTGATATATTAAAAGAAGCAGGTGAAGAAATAGAATTTTTTTTAGCAAAGTTATATACCAAATGTCTAAATGATAAAGATGTACCAGATGATTGGAAGAATGCAGTATTAATATTAATATTTAAAAAAGGTGATAAAGAAGATATTAGAAATTACAGACCTATCAGTCTTTTATCAGTTTTATACAAAATTTTTACTAAGATAATTACAACTCGTCTACAGAAAACACTGGATTTCCACCAACCAAGAGAACAAGCTGGATTTAAAAGTGGTTTTAGTACAGTAGATCATATCCAGGTATTGAGAGAAATTATAGAAAGGACAAATGAATATGAGTTGCCATTATGCTTAGGATTTGTAGACTATGAAAAGGCATTTGATTCTATAAACATTTCTTCAGTGATTAAAGCATTGGATCATCAAGGTGTAGATCCAGGATATTGTCATATTTTGAAGAATATTTATAAAAATGCAACAGCAACAATTAGATTACATAATGATAGTAGGAAAATCAACATTGAAAAGGGTGTAAGACAGGGTGACTCCATATCTCCAAAACTTTTTACAGCAGTGCTGCAAGAAGTATTTTGTGGATTAAAATGGGAAGCTAAAGGAGTGAAAGTAAATGGAGATTATTTAAGTCATTTAGATTTTGCAGATGATGTAGTTGTTTTTGCAAATAATGCTTTAGAGCTACAGGAAATGTTGCAGGAGTTATCAGATGAAAGTAGGACTAAAGATAAATGTTAAAAAGACTAAAGTAATGTTTAATAGATTTTTTCAAAATATGAAAATAAAGATTGATTATGATGAGTTAGAAGAAGTTAACAGTTACAAATACCTTGGTCAGATTATTAATACAGATGGAAATATAATGGATGAAATTAATCATAGAATTAAACTTGGTTGGAGTGCTTTTGGTAGAAATAACTTGATACTAAAAGGAAATATGCCTATGTGTTTGAAAAGGAAGGTTTTTAATAAATGTGTTTTGCCAGTTCTTACTTATGGATCTGAGACTTGGACACTTAATAGAAGAGCAATACAGAGACTTCAGACCACTCAAAGAAGTATGGAGAGATGCATGTTGGGAGTAACAAGAAGGGATCGAAAATGCAATGTATGGGTAAGAGAACAAACAGGTGTTACTGACCTCATTGAAAAAATTAAAAGACTGAAGTGGAGTTGGGCTGGACATATTGTTAGAAGAGATGATAACAGATGGACAATTGAAATTTTAAATTGATTCCAAGAGATTGTAAAAGACCCAGAAAGAGACCACATGTGAGATGGATGGATGAAATAAGAAAGTGTGCAGGGGTGATGTGGAGAAGAGAAGCTAAAGATAGGAAAAGATGGATTGAACTTGGAGAGACCTTTATCCTGCAGGGGATTGTAATGGTTGATGATGATGATGATGAATGATTGACATTTGCAAAATTATTGCATATATAAGTAACTCATATATGTTTAATATTACAGCTAATACTGAGACAGTATGAAACAAAAAAATTGAAACATTATTTGATTTTATGAAATATAAATATACAAATATTTTTTAAAACGGTGTAATTATTATGAAGAAGCAATGCTTTTCTGAACTACAGACCACTGCCTTTCAAGTATTATTTCTTACATGAAAATGTATTTAAATGTTTTTTTCCACAAGAATTCATATTATTACATATGGAGTAGATTATACAAAAAATTTGAAGACTTCCAAGATTTATGTGGAAAAGATTTGCATCTTTGTGAGCATGTTAACCTTTTCACTACTCTGTTTACAATGATGCTCTTCATCAGGATTCCAGAATTGCAATCCATTGGTGACATTGGATATCAGCATAAGATGTTAGCTGTTGAAGAAACTAAAAGAAGTTTCCAATAAATTCACAATCATTTTTATAAAGCATATGGTGGTGTTGACTACTGTACTAGATTATCCTTTTCACTCTGTTAGACATGTATGATACCCACACCCCAGTCATGGTATTCTGTGTAATAGTGAATCATATACTGAAGAATTCATACAACATGACCATCCTATTGTTGAAAGTTAACTAGAAAAGTCTCACTACATAGTGATTGGTGCACTAATTTGACATGATTAAAATCTAGGATTCAAGTACATGATGAAGCTTGAAATCTTTTTTTTTTTGACAGGCAACTGAAAATTCAGATAACTGGATTGTAAGCCTTCAATGTACCAGATAATGTGGATACAACTATCTTCACCTGGAGTGTCATAATTTAAGAATTGGTGCAATGAATATGTATATGTAGGTGTAATTCACAAGTGCTAAGCTTAAAGGTTAATTTTATGAAGTGTTTATTTAATAACCAATCGCAATATGCTTTTGCAATATGCTTTACTAAAACTTTTCTGAATCAATAGATTTGTTGTGCAGCAAATTTAATATACAACCATAAATAATTTAGTTTTTATAATTTCCTGTGAATTTTGTTTTCATATATCAATCATTTATCAGGAAAAGTGTTTTTCTAAATAAATCTGATTTAAATTCTTATTGAACAAATAATCCTCTACTCTTATCAATCTTTTAAATTTTTTTAACATTTCAATTTTCCTAAGTGACGATACTAATTAATGGGAAGTGTTGGCAAATAAATCAAAGATATCAAGGAAACATTAAGTGCCAGTTCTCATTTAAATTTAAAAGAGATAAACTCATTAAAAGAAATAATCAATTAAGTTTTTAAAATCATAGATTAGGATTTCACTTTGAAATCGACTTAATCCTCTTAAAAAGATGAAGTTAAGTTTAATTCTTTTTACTAATTGTAATATTGCTTTTCAGATAAAAATATTTTGATATATATATGTGCTAGAATATGTGTGTATATCTTTTGTCCTACAATGTTTTTCTTTGACAAGTTTAACATGAGATCACTACAGTACTTCGACGAATCTAAAAGTTAGCTGTTCAATTCTCATGCTAGATTGCCATTGGTCAGGTCAGCAACATCTGACGAGAGAGAAGAGGAATATCATTCGAAACATTGTGTTCTCTGATCTGTATGTTATTACTAACAGTTGAATGGATTAGGAAGAGAATAAATAAAAGTTTGAATTTTTCTAAATACATTTAACTATTCAATTAGATGATGGCATTCCTTTTCATGGTTTACTTTTATGTTTTGGAAATTAATTTGTAATCATTTACTTGGGACTTAGGAATAATAATTGATACTCGGGGGGGGGGAATTATCAGACCACTACTGAAAATCATCATCACTATCGACCATTATCGATCCAGTATAGGATGAAGCAATTTCTTTGTTCTTTAGCCTCTCTACATCATCCCAGCTCCAGTTCAGTCTTATTTCTTTCAATGATGTCAATAACAGCTGTTATTCTCTCACTCATGTATTTAGTTTTCAATCCCTTCTTCTTGCTCCTAATTTACATCTCTCCATACATTATTGAGTGGTCTGAAGTCTCCGCATTGTGCTTCTGTTAAGTGATGAAGTCTCACATCCATAAATAAGAACTGGTAAAACAAATTTATTAAAACCTTTTCAAACACACAGAGATATTTCCTTTTAATATTAAGCTTATTTCTATCAAAAGCACTCCATTCAAGTTAATTCTATGATTAATTTCATCCATTTCCATATGTATTAATAATCTAACCAAGATATTACAGTTATTAACTTCTTTTAATTCATCATTATCAATTTTTTTCTTTTGGGAAAATCCATTGAACGCTACTTTTGTTTTTTTAGCATTTATTTTTAGTCCTATTTTCTTACTTTCATTTGATAACTCTTTCAACATTTTATGAAGCTCTAAAACATTGGTTGCAAAAGCAATTACATCGTCTTCAAAATCTAGATGACTTAAGTAACCTTCATTTACTTTTACTCTATTTAACTTCCCATTTTAATCCACAAATAGTTCTTGCAAAACTGCTGTAAAAATATTGCGAAATATGGAGTCACCCTGTCATACATCCTTCTGAATGTTAATCTTCCTACTATAACTGCATATTTGGTAAATATTCTTCTGAATATGACAATATCCTGCATCTGCATCTTGATGATTCAATGTTTCAATCACTGAAGAAATGTTAATAGAATCAAATGCTTTTTCATAATCTACAAATTCAAAATATAATGGCAACTCATGTTCATTTATCCTTTCTATAACTTCTCTCAATACATGAGTATGATCCACTGTGCTAAAATAACCTTTAAATCCAGCTTGTTCTTTTGGTTGATTAAAATCCAAAATTTGCTGTAGATGAGTTGTAATTATCTTGGTAAAAAGTTTGTAGAGAAACTGTAATTTCTAATATCTTCTTTATCATCTTTTAAAATATTAATACTATATTTTTTCAATTATCTGGTACATCTTTATCATTTGGATATTAGATATATAATTTTATCAACAATTTTTCTATTTCTTCATCTGCTTCTTTTAAGATATTGCTTATAATTTCATCATTTTCTGGAGCTTTTTCTTTCTTCATAGATTTAATTGCATTTACATTTCTTCATGTAAAATCCTGGGCAGTTTAGCAGATATAATTCCATCTCTTTTTCTTATTGCATAAATAAGTTTTCCGTCAATACTAAGATATTGTTTTATACTTTTACTTTTATAATCTTTTATAGTTTTCCTTGCTAATTCAATTCACATTTATATTTTCTTATATCATTATTAACTCTTTTTTAGATGGAACAAGTAGTCAGAGAATTGTTTGTTTTTGTTTACAAATGAAAATAAAGAAAAGTAAAGGCATGTTATGTAAACAAAATTAAATAAAAATAAAACGTACTTTTTTCAGAAATAATACAATTGATAGACAGCTAAAAAAATTAAAAATGTAATTAAACAAATAAGAACAAAAATATGAATTTACTTGTACAAATTAATTTTTTTAAAACAAATAAAGGCTACAAATAAAAAAGAAGAAGAAAATAATATGAATGTAGTTGTTACAAAGTAATTAAACAAATAAAATAAAAAAATACAAAATGAATTGCACAAAATAATTAAAAAATAAAAGGTTACAGTGGAATATTGAAATTCTATGGGCAAGAGAACTGCTTTCAGATCAAGGTAGATTTTGTTAGTTTGTGGAATACATGGAGCCTACTAGTATGGCCCACAGACTCTAGATGAATATTGGACCTGATATATCCACATTGTAGTGTATCGTAAATGAAGTAGTCTATGATGCAACATGCCGGATTCTACAAGAGAGGCATTGATTTCACACTATATGTATTCCAGCTGATACATTAGCATTATTGGGTGAACTTCAAAAGGGGTGGTCAATATCAACAAAATGGAATGCTATTTACTCATAGATCAACCTGCTAGTGCAGAGAATGGCTCTGCGATACATCTACCAGACCTAGGACTTTCACGTTATCAAGCCAGTCTTGATGGAAAAAGCCAATGCCAGCAAGGGATGAGCCAACATTAACAAAGTGTATTTATTATTCATCTGTACAATTTTACTGTCAATAAATATATTTTTAAAATAATAAAAAAATGTTAAGACTGCCTGCATATTACTTAGAGAAAACACACCCACACAAAGTAATTATTTTAACTTCATTTATTTGCAAAAAACCACCAGACTCCCATTTATTTTTTTTAGGCTCTTTTACAAACATGAAAAACCTGTTTGTTAATTTAAATGTCACCTCTTCAAGTAGTAATGTTTTGATTGAA
The DNA here is from genome assembly GCA_028023455.1 of Epiperipatus broadwayi. Taxonomy (NCBI): domain Eukaryota; kingdom Metazoa; phylum Onychophora; class Udeonychophora; order Euonychophora; family Peripatidae; genus Epiperipatus; species Epiperipatus broadwayi. The sequence goes on from JAQFVV010006875.1 coordinate 60,969, forward strand.
ATGCATACACAAAATTATTATTTTCACTTTATTTTGTTTGAGAAGGAAATTGATTGCTTTGATTTTATTTTTTTCTCCTGCAGTAATCTCACAAGAAACCTCCATTTATCAATTTTCAACATTTGTCACTGATATAAATATGTGAAAAATCTAGTGTATGCTTGATCTAAATGATGCTATAGGATTTCAACATTGTAATCTTTTATTTAAAAAAAAAATTACTGTGTACAATTTCATTTTATATTTTTTTCTTATTTGCTTAATTACTTTGTTCTGCCACTAAACATCACATGATCACCATCTCTTATACTAGCACATAATTGTTATTAAACAAGGCAAAACTCTCCATACAGTAGGGCCACCCTGTGCCAACCAGAGTGATCAGTGGATGCCAGAATGCTTGTGTGTAAAATCCCTATCTAGTGCCTACTCATCCAATATCCCAGACTAGTTTCTGGCTTGTGGCCTTTGTCAGTGAGGAGCCTTGGATCTGAGAGCGCTGCATCTAGATCTTAGGATCCAATGCAACCCTCCAGCAGTCACCTTTTAATAGGATAGTGGTGGCTATGATTGTTAAAGAGCCAAAACACCAAAATGTATGGATGCTGAATTGAATTCAGACCCATATGACTATATAAGCTATTGAACTTAGATTGAAAATATTATTGTGTTTTCAATTTTATTCTCATAGTTTTGTAGTTAAGTAGAGATAAAAGGAGGCTGCTGGAGGGTTGCATTGGATCCTAAGATCTAGGTGCATTGCTCTCAGATCCAAGGCTCCTCACTGACGAAGGCCACAAGCCAGAAACTAGTCTGGGGATATTGGATGAGTAGGCACTAGATAGGGATTTTATGCACAAGCATTCTGGCATCGATTGATTACTCTGTTTGGCACAAGGTGGCACTACTTTATGGAAAGTTTTGCTTTTTACTTTGTTCTGCTAAATTCATATTTTTTTGCCTTATTATTTATTTGTAACTTTTATTGTTTTAAAAAAATTACTTTGTATAAATAAATTTGTATTTTTGTTTATTTGGTTAATTAAATTTTTTAACCATATGTCGATTGAATCATTTCTGGAAAAAGTATATATAATGTATTTTATTTATTTAATTTTATTCACATTACTTTTCTTTATTTTCATTTGTAAACAAAAAAAAAATCATATTTCAACTATTTGTAACATTTATCTATTGGTATTTTCAGTAATGGAATGATTCCACCAGGTATCGGTAACTGTCTCTAAGCACCCCGTAAATGAGTTCCACTTAATTTTTAATACATTTTGCAATAATTAATATATTGGTATTTCCTGTTATAATCTTTAAATAAAAATATATTAGTTCTATTAAATTTTATTTTATTTTTCAATTTTTCTGATTTGGAATTATTTTTATAAAATGAAGAAAGTGAATTTAAAAACAACTGAAATTTTAAAGATACTTTTTTATTTAGTTTTACTATTCTTTAGTAATAATAATGATCACTCTTGATAAAAATAAAAGCACCAACTCATAAATGAGAATGGCCTTTTCAATTCCAAGGAGAAAGGAAAAAAAAAAACTAATCTGAACATGAGTCTTGCAATGGCAATATAAACCAAATGAGTGAGCCACAATATGTCCTCATATAAAACATGGCATACATAAATATTGACATATTGTTTAAGACAGGCTATCATTACATTGATCCAATAAACATTCAATGTTGGATTTTGCATTAATGATAAATAGCTTTAATTTTTAGAAAGTTTGTAGTGATTATAGAACATTTCATCAAAAAATATGTTGAGAAAAGTATTTATTAATTAGGATGCTATGTTTAATACATGAAGAAAAGCACAAAATGTGAATAGTAGAAAGTGTGTGTGTGTATATATATATATATATAAAGTAACCTTTGCAGTAACAAAGACTATTTCTCAACTAAAAACAATGAAGAAAAAAAAACATTATAAACTAGTTACAATATGCTATATAAATCTGAAAGATGATATATGTATAATTTTTTCTTGAGATGTGATAAATAAATAGGTAATAAAACACTGACCTAATAACACTTTCCGTTACTTCTTACTCTCAATATGTATATATAGACGGAAATATTTGTTTTTTAATATTTCAACCAAATGACTGGCTTCATCAGAAAATACAGACTAATGATATTCTTCAACAAATTAAACATTAAAAATTATTTCTATATCTGAAAGTTGAAAATTCTCATAGATTAATACATTTAACCAATTAATTACTTACCTCTTATAATAAATATCTTAATAGTTAAAACTTTTTGCAAGCAAATAACAAAGATATTTATTAGAATAGTTCAGCAGTTGACTGATTAAACTTATTAACTTATAAAACTCTTTTTACTTAATCAGATATGGAAATGATTCTTAGTGTTTCATGTTTGAAGGACATCATTTGTCTATTTTGTAATGAAAATCAGTCCATTAGTTGAAATATTAATAAAACAGTTGTATGGATAAGCAATTATATTTTGTTTAATCCAATCTTAATATCAATCACTTTTCTTTATACACTTTTTTACAATGTATTATACATTTATTTCACTATCATAACAGTTTCGATTGTCCCAGTAATCTTCAAATCTATAATAAACATAAATATAAGTACATGAACATATAATTTCTACATATATTTCATATTATAAATTTTTCTTTTGTTTTTTATACTTTCTTATATATATATACCTACATAAATATCCTTAATCATCTTAATCAAGTTTACATTTATATTATTTTTAATAATTGTTTCTTTTTTATCTATATATATATTTTATATTCTATTTTATTTATTATTTTTATATTCACTTTTAATTCTAATATATTTTAACATATTTACTTTTTATTCTAACCTTAACATTATATATTTAACATATATTCTAAGTTTAATTTTATATATCTACCATTTATTCCTAGTCTATATTCACGATTGTAATTCCTTTTGTTTTTTATTTTAATTATTTTTAATCTATTTTTATTATATTTTATATTAATCTTTTATCCCTAAATTAACTCAATTGTTCATCATTTAAATTTCATTTTTTTAATAATTTCTAGTGGCTCCCCCTTTATATTTTTTTACAAGCTAGTTCATTTTTATCTTTTATCCTTATTCTAACTTTCTTTTTAATATTACTTTCACTTATGGTAAAATCTTCTTTAAACCCAGATCTCTATTTAATACTGGTTTAATATTAATAAGAATAGCCTCTTTCTATTTCTCCTATTATTTGTAAACTTTATCATTTTTATAGTCTTCCAAATTTATGCCAGTTCTAAGGTATGTAAATATATTGGTGAATTTTTATCATATTTATGTTGTAATAGTCTTCTATATACTGAATTTTTGTTTCACCCACATAATTTATGCTTATATTATTAATTTTACATTGTTTACAATTAATCTCATATATTCCATTTATTTCATTATCTGTATCCTTATTATAATTTTAATATATTTATTTTCTAATATATTAATCATATTATTTCTTTTTTTATTAACTATTTTAACTTTTATTATATTATTAAATTTTTTTATTAATTTAATTTATAATTTAATTTAAAATTTTAACCACATAATTAATACCTGTACTTACACCTATATTGTTAGTTTTATCAATATTATTACCATTTCTTCTTTATTATTTATATTTTTTATAAAAAATAACTTACTTTCTATTAATTGATATTATTATTTATGAATCTGTTTGGATATTCATTATTTATTTGAACATTAATTTACTGCTCTATTAATTCATGAATGTATAATATTTATTTTATCGATGAATTTTAAAATATCATCTAGACAGTTTTTTCTTTTCCAAAATAGCTCATAATTTCATATATATATAAATGAATAAACCAAACTTTTTTAAAAAACTTGTTTTTTATATGACTATTATAAAAATAAAATAACACACCAATGTTTCTACTATTTTACAATATAGTCTTTTTCAAGGAACATTCAACACTATATTATAACATAGTCAAAACATTTTTGTGTTATTTTATTTTTATAATAGTCATATAAAAACAAGTTTTAAAAAGAAGTTTGATGTATTCATTTATATATATATTTATTTTGTATTTGAATATCAATTAGCTATATTATTATCTATTTTACTTTCTTTATAAATTGATGTTTCAATTTTACATTTTCCTTTTTTACTTCATTTAATTAATTTTATATCTAAATATGCCAGCCTATTATTTTCTTTCTACAGTAAATTTAATATTTTGATCAATCTTATTAATATCATCAATAAATAAATTTATTTATCTTTGTGTTTTATTAAATATTAATAAATAATCATTTACGTATCTTTTAATAAAAATTGGTGCATTATTATTTTAACATTATCATTTCTAAATTTTTTATGTAAATAATACTCAATACTCCACTTAATGTTCCTCCTATTAGTAAACATTTTTTTTTTTATAAAAACTATCATTAAATTGAAGAAGTATTTTTTTACAATATATTCCAGTTATCTCTTTTATTTTATATAGTTATATTTTTTTCTTTATTCTTATCTTCATTATATCTACTAACTATTAAACAGGCAAAACTCTTCACACAGTAGTGCCACTCAGTTCAAACCAGAGTAATCAATGGATGCCAGAAGGCTTGTGCATAAAATCCCTATCTAGTGCTACCCATCCAATATCCTCAGACTAGTTTCTGGCTTGTGGCCTTTGTCAGTGAGGAGTCTTGGATCTGAGAGCACTGCACCTAGATCTTAGATATAATGGTATATTTCCTTTTAATACTGTTATTTCTAATGAAAGTACTCCATTTCAGTTTAATTCTATGATTAATTTTATTATCATCAGTATTAATAACCTGATTGTAATTGTTAACTTTTTGTAATTCATGTTGATTCTTAATTTAATCTATGATATATTTAATCTAAATTATACCAAATAATTGTTTGACACATACAAAATGAAAAATATAGCAATATGACAACAGACACATAAACTATATATTTTAACATTAATACATAATTAAAAAATATTACATTTTAATGTCAAGCACCAGTATCAAAATAACTTATAGTAGGCAGTAACAATTCATGTTAACTGCACATATATAGCATGTCTCAGTGAAAAGATGACAGGTTCTTTCCTCCCAGGTGCATGTATTACATAGTAATGTAATTTATCTATTAACCATGAAGATTTTAAGGCACAAGCCATCAGAATCATGAGCTACTACAAGAAATCTGTTTATAATTTTGTAGATTATCTTTAATTCTCTTCCTGTCATCACAAAATCTTGAAAACCAAACTTCAATTTTTACAATTCATGGTTTTCCCAGTTTGAATCATTTCAAATGTTTCAATAGTAGTTTTTCCAATTTAAATCAAAATTTTATGTTGATCTGAATACACTAGTGCTTTAAAATTTTTTATGTTGAATAGTTAAACGATATCATTATATAATCCCTGCATTGATTCAGTGATCACACCACAGGAAAAATCTTGGAGAGAAAACCAGTCATCTTCCACTGGGATACACTGCATATACAATAAACATGTGGAAGATTTCCATTTTTTGATATATCTTCAATAATCTATTTTATTGTCTGTCCTTTATGTTATCTGAAAAGACAACTATTCAGCAAATAGTATAGCTGGTGCTTAATGTGTTTTATGATTTCCATCATTGATTTCAAGAATACATGATACTCATTTCTATTGTACTGCATAGCTATTTTTTTAATGGTGCCGGAATTCATGTTATAACTATAAAATATTATTGATCACCATACTCTTTTAGAGATGTTATTTTGGGAAGGGGGTGATATGGTTTCTTTGATATATGAATGTAGAATTTGCAGACCAGTTTATTCTCAGTATAAGAAATTTCAATTATTTATAAGTCTTAACTAGCAATTTTGAACTGAATTGTGATTATGTATATATATTGAACCTCATTAAAATACTATGGTTCATGTGTAGGTTGGCATTTGGTAATATTTAGAAAAAGCTAAGAAAAGTAATTTAAAGCAATTTATTTTTTAAGAAAAGTAATTTAAAGCAATTTATTTTTATTTTTTTTTAGTTAGTATAATTTTTTTTTTAAAAAAAGAGACATGCAATGAAAGGTGATTAATACGAATTATTTATTCAATTAAAAATAAAAGTTGAAATGAGAAAGAATAAAAAAAGGCATGCAGATTACTAATTCAGATAAAAAGAATTCCAACAGTAAAAGGATTACAATTAGTAAAATCTTTTTAACTCTAATTAAAGATGATGGAAAGAATTTATAAAAAGAACTTTGTAACAGAAAAATAAAAGTGAATATATATTATCTATTTACATATTGTGATAACAATAATATGTGCAGAAGCTCCAAACTGGATTGTGGTATAAAAAGAGGAAGACAATTTCGATCTAGGTCTTCTGTTTGTTGTTGTATGGTCTTCAAGTTTTAGAGTTGGAGGTTTCTGCAGAATGACCTGGGATAGTAAAATGCACGGGAATACTTCTAACTTGCTGAATGCAGCCTGCATGCAAAGATAGGAATGAAGCATTGTGGACACCATCTTTCAGAATGAAGAAGCCACCACAAAAGAGATTCTAACTCCAACTATGGAACAGACCAAGAATGTGAAGATGCCGGAAGGAGAAACCAATTAAATTTCAAGGCACTTGGGATCCCATGAATATACACAAACTTACCTATAAGCTAAGATTAATTATTCCTGATTGTGATGGATGAACTATTTGCAAATTATAAGCTTATAATATAATCCTGGTAGATACATTTTGATCCATGGATTGTTTTGATAAAATGAGAACAGAAAGGAAGGAATTTTATTAATTATGTATCATGATTATTTGGATTAACATGCTTTTTTTATTTATCATTAAATATTTTTATTTGTATAACAAAATATTTGCCTGTAATATAACTTTCATCTGTATGTTCTTAATTTTAGTTATTTTATCTTTGGCCAATAGTTATTATTTAAGTATCAGGAAAATTTTATTAACAAACTTTAAAATGACAGAATCAAAATACCAATTTTTTTAAAAGTAACTTTCTTCTTAATTTATCATCTGTGATGCAATGCAATGGGTCAGCAAATTCTTGTAGAATTCTGGTGCCCTTGTTAAAATAAATAAAAAATTGATTCCGCTGGCAGCGTTAGTCGTAATAATTAATAGGCCAGTTAATCTGTAAATATAGTTATATTCTTGGGAAATAGGAACAGGATATTTTTCTTCTTCATAGCTTGATTAACTTGTACTTTATATTGTGTAAAAGTTGGTCTAAATTAAACCGTGAATGGTACAATATAAAGGATTCAAATAGGAGCAGAAAGGTTCTTTCACTTATAAATGGACAACAGGAATAAGGAAAATTTTAGTTGCTATAGTGTGGTACAAAGATGAAGTAAAAATTTTAAATATGTTTGGGAATATGCATTTTTGGAATAAGCCACAATATTTTGCTATGACTAAAGATTTTCCACAAATTGTTTTTAAAGGACCTCTTTTCTAAATATGGTAATACAAGCTATTTGATAATGAGGAACTGTTTTAACTCATTCAAAAGATTATTATGAATAATGAGCATAATGACCAACAAATGAACTTCTAGAATGTAGTAATGAGATGAAAAGGTTTCTGTTTGTAATATCAGTATGATTTATGAGTCCAAGTCATTATAAAGAAATCTCTGGTCTTTATATTAACCATAAAGCACAGCACACAATCAGGGTCACCCTCGTGGTGATTGGTATTGTTAAAATATTTAGAGGTAATAATTGCTGTTAGTCTGAAAGTTTATGATGATGGAGTTTTGATTGTAATTATATAGTGGAGTATTTCCACCAACTAGAATTACTTGTTAAGTGAATGAAAAATTCAAACTTTATTTAAATTTTTCAAATACATCCAACTGAAGTAATAGCAAATAGGTTAGTATACTACATAATATTTTGAATGGTTATATTGCCTTTCTTTTTCAGGAATCATTGGCCTGACCAATATCAATAATAATGTGGGAATCAAACTAGGGACTTTCAGATTCATGAATACTGAATTTAAGATGATGCTCTAATTAATTAGGCTATTCTGTCAAAGGCAACAGACTGTAGAGATTTGATATACTGATCTATAAGGTTCTGATTTACCCCCCTTTTTTTTCTTAAGGGCAAGATTAATGAATAGTGCTCAGTTATTATGGATTATCATGTTAGTTTAATTTATAAATTATTTGCCATTGTTAAGTGTGTATCTTTTTAAATGTTTTTTAAAAAAATTTCCTATTTGTTCAATATTTTCATCTTCTTCCAATTATGCTTTTATTGGTTCTTGCATATTCTTTTATTTTAGAAACATCTGTTTTTTTTCTGTTTAATCATTATGTTGGGTTCTTTTAATTATTTTTCAATAGGCTAGCTAGTTTCACCAATATATATATATATATCCGTCTACAGATTAAACTGTGTGATATTACTAATGGTTAAATGCATTTGTAAAGTTTAAATAGAGTTTGAATTTTTCTCAAGGCATTTAACAATTCTATGTGGTGGTAATAGTCCAACACATATTTACAAGGGATAATTGTATGGCTAGTTGACAGAGAGAGAGTCATGTGACATTTCAATAATTTAACAGTAGACTGATCCCAGCGAATTCAGTTAATCAAAATGAGATTTATATTATTCAGCAGAGAATTGATTCTGAAACATAGTCTACTACTGGGTTAAAACATATCTGATAGAGATGATGCAACTTGCAAATATAATTGATCTATTTTTTTCAGCTGCTTTGTTAACTAACTAAATTCAGGAGTTGTAACAAGCCTTCAAGAATAGCCTAATTATTATTATTATTATTATTATTATTATTATTATTATTATTATTATTATTATTATTATTATTATTATTATTATTATTATTATTATTATTATTATTATTATTATTATTATTATTATCATCATCATCATCATTATTATTATTATTCATAATATGTTTATTTTAGTAATGGTTTAATTTGATTTTCAAGAAGTTGGAATATAAGGGTCAGTAGGCATTGTAATCAATTGTGACTGAGAGGATTTGAAAATTTGTACTATATTATCTGATCTATATGATTTTAAAAATTATTAATGATGTCTTTAATTGTAATAACATTGGAAATTCCTAGGAAAACAAGCTGTATTAACAAATGACATACCTTGGCTTGTAGTATCAAAGTCAATATAACTTACAGCAATCTTTACATTTAAGGATTAACTTAATATAAAATAATACCAATAATAATGGTAAAAGGGTCCTTAGGGAATACATTGTATTGGAATGAAGAGGGTTGACGAGTAAGAATAATTTTCAGCAGGGAAAGAAAATCATATTGAGAAACAACACACATTTTTGTATATGTATCTACAATTACAAATATGTATGTAGGTGTGAAATACAAGTATGAGTATATGGTTCACATATGCATATTTTTTTTATCCATATTTAGATAATAGACAAGAAAACAAAATTTCGTATGTAGACAAGAGATACATAATAGTTCAGATATAAAATCACCTCAAACATTAAGAAATTTTCAGCTACACCATATGTGAATAAATGCATTTCAAAACAGCTAGTTCAGAGAGTGTAATTGAAAATTTCTTAATGTTTAAGATGATATTCATTTCAGATAGTAGTGGTATGCACGGGAATTATAAATGTTCAGATATATCTATGAAATGAAATTTTATTAGTTTATACCAAATTCTGGCTACAGAATAAAGATGTCTATAGTTGCTTAAAAAACAACTAAGAACCCCATAATATATAGAAACAGAACTATTTTCAGATCTATATGACTATATAAGCAAATTGGCTATGATTGAAAGCATTTAGATGTTTTTCAGTTCGGAATGATAGCTTGATAATATATCAGAGAGGTCATTGACAAATTTCTAGAGTGGGAATGTATTAGATTCTAAAGGTACAAGTGCACTGTTCTAAGATCCAAAGCTCTTCATTTATGAAAACCATAAGTTTGAAACTAGTCTTGGGATATTGGATAGATCATTACAGAAAGAGATTTAATAAGCACAATCATCTAGCATTAAAATTTACTTAAGTGGTATGTTGCTATAACAGCAATATGTAAGTTAATGTCATGTGATGGGGTCAAGTGATTAAAATATTAATATAAATGTGAATGTAATATAGTTAGTTAATGTGTCATCAATTATAGCTCTGAAGAAGTCTGCTAAACAAACTAAACTAAGAAGAAAAAATGGCAATGAAAGACATGGGCAATTTAAAATGTAAGAAACTATTTTATTACAGAAGCATTCAAAATAAATACATACAAAATGTATATATAGAAAAGCTTAGTTCAATACTTTAACAGCCATGGTATGCTAAGCATGCTTTCGACTAACTGATAATCATGTTCACTGCAATAGTATGTCCAAGAAGCTTGTGACATTTATAAAATAATGAACAAGAGTGGCAATTTGCATAAAATTTGAATATAGGATGTAAATAAGTAAATTTAAATGAGCCACTTTTTTGATAGGGGGACACAGTAATCTTTTTTTTTTGTTGATTGTGTGTATGTTGTTGGCAATATATCAGACCTCTTTAATTTTACGTTTGCAAAAAAAAAAAAAAACCATAGGAATGAATTGCCATTATTTTCTATATAGTCTTATACAACATAGAAATATCTAATTTTTGAAATCTATCTAATATAATTGCATATATACTTTATTTTCATTTAAAAATCTATTTTCAGCTTTATATGTAGTACAATATAAGTTACAGAGTTCAGCTAACAAAGAAATAAACAATTAAAATGATTTTAAGATTCTTTGAATAAAAAAACTATTTTAGAAGGTTAAAAAAGATCGTACTGAAAAGATAATTAAAAACATCTCAGATTACTATCTTACTCAACATCCAGGTAATATCTAATTAAATTAAAGGCATTAATAAAATGTTAATTTATTTATCTTTTTAAAGTGAAAAATAAAAAGTTAATTAGAAAAATATTTTTCTAATAATAATACTAAAAACAAGTTATGTATATATATAAATCTTTATTGTTCCACGTCATATAAAGTGGGCACAACATAAAATAAACTAGTCTTGCGTTGTTAGCCGAGAGGTATCGCAGCCGCCATGCAAGCAAATAGTTGGTTGCTGACGGCCGATGCTATGACATATGAAAAAAAAAAAAAAACATAAAATAAACTTCCTTAGAGCTAAGAATTAAATTACTGGATAATTTGTTTATTTTAATTAAATTTTATTTTCCCACAGAAAGAACTTATTTTATTATTGCTGTAATTAAAAACCAAGTAATAATTAACTGAGTAAAAAGTATGGCCAATAAGGAAATGAATATTTTATCAGATCGGATCTGAATTGAAGTCAACCTGTCACTTTTGGTGCTTCCAAATAATTATTCATTTGATTATTTTTATTAGAAAAGTATATAATGAATAAAATTTTAGGGAGAAACTAAATGATGATAGGAAATGAGATGAATAATTTCACAATTATATATATAAAAAAAAACCAATTAGAAGATATATTATTGTAGGAAATTGGCATTCTTCAGAAATGGTGCAAATAGAGTATGATATCTATTCACCAGATAGAGCCACACACGAACAAAAAAAATAATTGGTAAGAAATAAAAATAATAATTTCTAATGCTTAAAAATAACTTATTTAAAAAAATAAAATCCACAGCAACAAGTGTAATAAATAAAAGTATGATAATATATTTAGCAACAAAACCAATACCATATTTTGTATAATAAATAAAAACATGCTTAAATTTATTGAAAAATAATGACATAAGTTTATCAAGCTAGAAATAATACACAGTAGTGCAGTTTGGTCATAAATGAATTGCTTTTTGGAATTCAATTCCTTATGGATTTGCATTTGGCCTCATGTCCACATTACATGTGCAAGATTATTTATATTGAATACAATTATCTTCAATTACTTTATTATATATTGCTATGCTTGCTAGAATATCATTGATGTTCATTTGGCATTGATTTGGTTACTAAATCTATTATCACGTTTTATTTTTATACAGATTATATTGGGATTAATTCTAGATTATTAAAACATTTTAATTTCAGTTTTTATAAGTGAAAAACGTTTTTTTTTTTGTTTATTTTGTACAATATGAAACAAGACCTATTTATTTTATATTGGTTTGGTTGCTAATATATTACTGTCATTAGTGGTGGCTGGTCTATACGCATTGTGGTGCTGCAAGGAAGCAGAAAAAAATTAATTATTAAATTTGTGCTTGAAAATGTCAATAATATAACAATCATTTAATATTTCACATAATTATTATGAAACTACAATTAATTAAACAGTTTTTTAAAAGAATCATTTTAAGCGATGCTTGAGATTCTATTCAAAGGCACTGCTATTTATGGCCATGTCAGAAATATAGTATTTGATGAATTTCAGCAAATTCCACCAAGATTCCTTTGCTTTTATCAACAAGTGGACTCCATTGGAGCTGCTCACTGCTGAAGCATCAATAGTTATTTGAGTATGTGTGTTTATTTATTCTGGTTTCTCTTCAGAGTTAATAAATTTTTGTTTTATTTAGGATGAGCAATAAAATATTGTTTTTTTCTTGTAATTAGCATTTATAATATGAATATGTATTACAGCAAAATATAAACAAATAATAAATATTATTTTTAATATTTTTCACAATGGGTGTATATATATATATAAATTATATTTTCCCAATTGTCATTAGAAGAAAAATTGAAATAAAAAGTAAAGGTCGATCTATTCCTGATAGTATTATTTGTCCAACTGCAGTTAGTAAAAATAAAAAATACATTAGATCTTTTAACAATTATTGGTATGAAAAAATAAAATGGTTATGTGGTTGTGAAATCAGAAATGCCATACTTTTCTTGTTTACTTCTGGAAGTATGCTGCAATAAAGCACTCCTGCTTAATAATTTTATAGGTGACCATTGATTGTCATGTTCTTATTTATTATACTTATCACAGATTTTTTTTTTTCTAAATAAATTATTTTCAAGTAGTAAATATATGTATATTATTATTTTTTAATTACTAGAATTGTCTGGCAGGTTGATCTATCTATCATTTTATCAGTACTAATGTATATATAATGAATTTTGAATGCACTTACTAATGGTAGCTTGTGTTTAACATATTTCTAAGTGTTCAATTATTATGAATATTGACTATTGTAAACTTTTAAAATTCACTTTTACTCACACAAGTATTCTCAGATTTAGTGACTTATAAATGAGCATGTCAATTTTAAGTTCAAAAAGAGAGAAAATAAAAAATTAAAGTTGAATTTTATGATGACAAACTATTTCATAGAACAAATACTTTCTTGTAGATCAGATGCTTATCCTTTAATCAGTCTATTTGACTATTCAATGTCTTAGATATTTATAGTGTTCCATTACATTATATTCTATTCTTAGCCATATTCTTGGAATAAAGAAATCACTATTTTATATTGCAAAAAAGAATTAGCTATTCATTTACTAGATATTTATCCAAGTCGATTGTATAATCTAAATTGTAGATTTAATTATTCCAACATTGAATGGAGGTGGATAAACTGATATAAAATTAATTAGTAATCTAAAAGAAATAATGCAATATTACTGTTAATTGCATGTAGATGAATCTTGAAAATATACCTGTCACATCTGTTACCTTTATTAAATAAATGGTAACTACAAAGATAAAATGCTTACATAAATTGCTGCATTAAAATTCAATAAAATTTCTAATTATAACTTCAAACCCAAAAAAGAAAAATTTGTAATGTGCATACTTAGAAATATATGTATAAATTAATATTTACAAATGTAGATTATTTTCTAACATTTAAACGGCACAAAGACCACTATTCTCCAAGATTAATGATTGACTTTGGAAGTGCTTACTATTACGAAATATCTAAGTATATGACACAAATGTTAGAAGAATTAGGTTTTGGCCAAATAACAAATCATCATTTGAATTTGATATTACCAAAATTGCCATTATTACCATTGAACTCAGAATGGCTTCTTTTGATGTCACAGAATTATACAATCAATAAACAAACAGGAAATAATTAAAACTATTAAGCTAATGAATTAACAAGAAAATAAGCACATATAAGAGGGAATTTCTTATTGATTTCCTAATATGGGTAGACAATGATATCATAGCAACATATATGAAATGACAGAGTCATGGCTAATGGGCTTATCAGTTAGCACAGTCATATGTAGCATTGATTTGGCCTTCAAAGAAGCCAACATAATCCTCTATATTAAACACATGTAGGAACTTCACATATATACATTATGTAGATAATGTTTTTATAGGTGTACCACAAGATATCAAACACATGTTTAATGAATTGCACACAAAATCAGGCTTAAGTTAGACCATTGAACCAGAAAAAGACAATGAAATCCTTTACCTTGATTTGAAAATAAAGCAGAATCACAACCATTACATTATAAAATGACCATTAAACATCCCAACATTAAAGGATGCATCAATGGAAAATTCCAAATACTTATTTCACATAAATTTGTGGGTTTGAAAATCTTCTTACATCACAATAACTACTTATAATAATTATATTTATAAAGTGCATACTCATTACTTTAAAGTAATATATATTAAGGCTACAACCTTAAAACTATGCACCTGAAAAAACGACAGTAGGGACATCTGCAAATCTTTAACACAAGATTTATTTTGCGAGTGTTAATGAGTTATAGAATTTGTGGACTAATAGCCTTACACTCTCAAATCAAAATGCTTTAGATTCTCTAACTTATTTAGAGAAGTAGGTTAGATAAGAGTGGCCATTGTCTTTTAAATAAATCTTGTGTTAAAGATTTGCAGAGATCCCTACTGTCATTTTTTCAGGTGCATAGTTTTAAGGTTGTAGCCTTAATATATATTAATATATACATATGTAAATTCGAGTATAACAAAATTAAGAACACAGAGACTTATGTTGCTAATTTGTAAAATCAGGATACAGCACAATTGATATACACAAATACATAAAA
This sequence comes from Epiperipatus broadwayi, assembly GCA_028023455.1. Taxonomy (NCBI): domain Eukaryota; kingdom Metazoa; phylum Onychophora; class Udeonychophora; order Euonychophora; family Peripatidae; genus Epiperipatus; species Epiperipatus broadwayi. The sequence goes on from JAQFVV010006875.1 coordinate 76,090, forward strand.
CAATTTAAAAGAAATATTTCAAACGGAACAGGATTGCACTACATATTTACCACTCAGGGAAATAAAAATTATAAAAGATCTGTAGCAATAAATTTAACATAGGATTTAGAATACCCATTAATTTAAGCAGAAAAAGAGACCATCTAGATATCAAAAATATATTAGAATGCACCTTTTTTGTCTATTGATTTTACCACCATGGACAGTGATATTATTTTTCAGCCAAATAAAATAAACCTCTCCAGAATTACAAAAACCTGATTAATACAACTATTATGGCATGACTGAAATACAAAGGAATAAATAAATTTAAGAAGAAAGACAATACAGAATTTTACCAGTATCCTGGGTTCAAGATTTAACAAGGCTATTCTTAAACTCTACCGTCTAAAGATATCACAAGATACCAGAATCAAATATATTTTCAAAATGTTTTTAATACTCATTTCTCAGGACAAAAGTTCTTATAATATACCATCATCATATTTTTTATAAAATCAGGATGTAGAAAATTTCTCACGAATCTTATTCTTATAAACAAATGATCCAAGGCAAATTATATTTTTATAACATCTCAAAAAAATTTTGTATTCAAAGATAAACATTAATAGAATTGATTCACATACATACATTTTTGTGGGAACGCAGCTATATTTAATAAAATCAGCTAGTTTTATATCCAACAAAAAATTTATACAAAATGAATAAAAATGATATGGTTACACTCTTAGATTTATTCAAGCCCATAAGTACATCTAAGTTATAATTAGGACAATCTAATCCTGAGTAGATCTATAGTTTCACAGAGGCAAAACTCTCCATACAGTAGTGCCACTCAGTGCAAGCCAGAGTAATTAATGAATGCAGGAAGGTTTATATATAAAATCCCTATCTAGTGTCTACTCATCCAATATCCCCAGACTAGTTTCTACCTGTGGATTTCATCGGTGAGGAGACTTGGATCTGAAAGCACTGCACTGAGTGACACTACTGTATGGAGAGTTTTGCCTCTCTGAAAACAGCCTGTGTAAGCATAAAGAATGGTGATCATGTGATGTTTGATGGTTTAAATCTATTCTTCTTAGAATATGTTAATTTGTAGCCAAGTAATGCCCCAATTAAGTATGATTAATTTATACTAAATATTTGAAATTATTATTATAATTTTTTTACTTAAAAATAATAGGGGGGGGGGGAGAGAATGAACAAATTCATTTTTTTTTTATTTTAATAATTAATTAATTTACAAAGAATTTTGCAAAATACATTCTTTAAAAAAAGAATATAGACTAATTGAATTATAAATTCTAGATTAAATCAAAAATCTTTAAGACTTTGATAAATTTCAAAAGTATTTTGCATATATACTTAATGAAATACAGCTAATTTAGGAAACGTTGCATTTGTATATAGTGCACTTAGTTCTATGAATAAAAATCTCACCAATTATTAATGTAGAAGTAGATTAGAAACTATAGTTAAAGTTAATATCATCTAGTTCTTTATTACTTTTACAATACTTTTTTTTACAACCTAGACAGTTTTGATTGCCCAGCAATCTTCTTCAGAACTTCTATTTATATTTAGAGATATAAGTAGAAGTTCTGAAGATTGTTGGGGCAACCCAAACTGTCTAGGTTGTAAAAAAATATATAAGTAGTAGTTCGGAAAAAGATTGCTGGGGCAATCGAAACTGTCTAGGTTGTAAAAAAAAAAAAAAAACATTGTAAAAGTAATAAAGAACATAGATATTAATATTATATAGTTAAAGTTATTAGAAAATATATATATAAACTACAGAAGTAAAGGACATTTATGTTGTTTATACATATCTCAAAAATGTTAAAATTATGGAGCTAGATGTTAATAGATTTTCATAATATATTTAAACTATATTGTTGCCCTCCCCCCCCTACTACAAGTAGAATATCATTAATAAAAATACTCATTATTCAAATTTTTTATTATCGAAATAAAATTTCAAAAGTGATTTTCATTCTTTTATAATCTCTCAAAAATGAGTTATTTCTTTGTTTAATTAAAATAAATAAATAAATAAATGAATGAACATGTAGTTAGTTGTTTTATTAATCTCTATATATGTTATAAGCAGTTGAATAATTTGTTATAACAACAAATGAATTAATATCTAGAATTTATAGTTATTACTTATTTGTAAAATATAAATATGTAAAGTGTATATTCTGTAGTAATTTTAATGATTTTATTTTAAATTTGTAATGAGTTGAATTCTAATAATATGGAATAAATGAAAGTTTATAATATTGAAAAATGATTTTAATTTAAAAGAATGTAAAAACTTGAAATCATTTTAGAGTTAACTAAAATGATTAATTGGCATGTTTAGACATTTTGTTCATCTATGTCTGAGATGAAAAATATAGCCTATTTATGCAAATTTCAAAAATATGTTTAGTTAATTAGTAAAATTGTAAATCAAAATACTAGTGGGATTCTTGAACAAAGATGTTGATATTTGGTCTCAGCTTTATCATAAATTAGGATCTGAATCCAGATATTAAAGATAATTTACATATTAACAGAAAATAATTGTTTACTGCATTCCTTCAAGTTGCTGCTCATAAATAGATTTATTAGTAAATGAGGTATTTATGTATTATCCCATCACCCAAGTTTAGCAGTCATGTTTTTTTTTAATTATACATTTTCAGGGCTGTGCAAGTATTTGTTTATGTTTTTTTCTCAATATTATTTTACTGAATATGTGTTACTTGTTAAATTTAAAAAATATTAATAAATCTATTATAAATTCCATTCATAAGATTTAATTAATTTTTATTAATATATGTATTATGAAGTTAACACATTCCAGGCATTGTGATTTTTTTAAGTTCAGTGTAAGATTGTTGTACTTTTATGTTCAGCCTCATATTTTTTAGTAACATTTTTGCAAACTGATTAAAATTTGGGATATTTCATTGACAGGAAACCATGCAGTAGAGTATGTCCAAAGATATGGGATTCTATCCTACTGAAAAGTTTATGTTATTTATGGCTGATGTAGAGAATTAATGATCATGAAATGAAGGAAAGAGCAGTTAGATTTGTTCAATAAAACAGTTATTGATCTATGAGAAGCTTGCATCTAAATTTATTTTAAATACAATTAATTATTATACTTTTATTTAATCTTTTATTTTTATAATAGCAAAAAGAAAGGGAAATATTAAATACGACAGTTTCTAGTCAGGCATTTTATTTTCAATATTTATTGGAGGCCCCTGAAAATGTATAATTTAAAAGACATGATTGTCAAGCTTGGATGAGGGGATAATATGTAAGTACTGTAAGTGAAATGACATTCCACAGTTTAGCCAGCAATTGTTATGAAATAAGAAAAGATTGGCAATCTATGTCAAGGCTGAAGTTGTCTCATAATCGCGGGATGAAAGTAGTCAACATAAAAATGTAAGACTAGATAAAGTAATTATATATATTATAACCAATCCTGATAAGTTAGTCTGCCAAATCTTTCAATATTTCATAGTTTGAATCCTTACTATTTTATGCATGACTAACCAAATAAAATAAAAAGAGATATCTACCTTCAAAATCTCCATATCAAATGATGAAAGTTTAATAAATAAAACTTTAACTATTGAAAAGATAAATAATCTGAATACAAAAATAAGAAGAAATTTATACCAAACAAACAAAATTTCTCATCAAAAAAGCAAGAACAATAAAGAATAGAATCTCCAAAAGCTAATCTATTGTTTGCATATAATTGTTCAAACAAATCAGAAAATTCAAAAAGTGTACCCAAATTTTTAAAGTTGAGACTAATACTCTATTTTATTAAAAACAACAACTTGGATGAGACTATTTATATTTATAAATTCTTATCAAGTTTCATAATTTTTTAGTACTAATTTTAATTATATTAAAATGCATGTTTTATTTTATTTTATACTTATTGTTATTAATATTTTAATTTTTTCTTTCTTATTACTATTTGTTAAAGTTTAGCAAGAGATAAATCTGCATTTAACCTGTGGGGAACTTACCCATAATTCATTTTATTCTTTATTTATCTATATAGAAAATCACTATGTCTCTATAGATAGAAGGTCATTTTTAACAGAATATCAGAAATGTTTATGTATTGACACAAGACATATCAGTAATATGAGATATATTAGAATTTTGGATAATGAGAGCATTTTAGTTTAAAATTACTATTCTCAATAATCACCATGAATTTTGGCATATCATTTGAATCTTGAAATGGTTATTTATATAAATTCAAACTTCATTTTATTAAGTTATTTATTTTGTTAAGTTTAACATTATTGAATTATATAATATTAATAGATATGTGTAATAATTAGATATTAATTTCTAAATTTAATATATAGTAATTAATTGCCATAATAATTAGCATTATGATAAATAACAGTATGAATGAAGTTAGAGTGGATTAGTTATGGTATGGTTATAATTCTATAATTAAGGTTATATAAATATTTGAAATACAGATACTCTTCACATACCTGGAGCCTAATTGTAAATAGAGGGCATTTGAACTCAGACTTTCAAACATCCTTCAACTATCCACACTATATCATACCACTGATACACATGACCACACACATGTAGAAAAGATAAATAATCACCAATATACATATTTCATGTTGAATCAGCACTCATCAGTTGGTCCAGATTATCATCTCCCACACACACACACACATATATATATATATATAATCAGTGCTGTTTTATATTAAGATAGCAAACCCTCATATTTTAATGGACAGGCTTCAATGTACTCCAACCTCCACCTATTCAGCCATCCATACCATTGCAATATGATGATGGAAAGCTCAAATCCCATGCTGATGCCAATATAATTGTCATGCCCATGTTGACCTCAAGTCACTCTGATTTTTTATGTATAGGACCTTATCCATTTAAATATATATAAGAGGGATGGGCAGAGTACAGGCATAATGTGTAAATATTTGAAATACAGGCACTCTTCACATACCTGGAGCCTAATTGTAAATATAGGAGATTTAAATTCAGACTTTCAAACATCCTTCAACTATCCACACTATATCATACCACTGATACACATGACCACACACATGTAGAAAATATAAATAATCACCAATATATGTATTTCATGTGAACCAGCACTCAATCAGTGTTCAATTTTATATTAAGATAGCAAATCCTCATACTTTAATGGACAGACTTTAATATACTTTAACCACCAATGAAATCTGTTGATGGAAAGCTCAAATCCCATGCTGATGACAATATTATTACCATGCCTATGTTGACCTCAAGTCACTCTGACCTCTCATGTATATTGGTGATTATTTATCTTTTCTACATGTGTGTGATCATGTGTATCAGTGGTATGATATAGTGTGGATAGTTGAAGGATGATTGAAAATCTGAATTCAAATCACCTACATAAAGTGAGTATCTACTCACACTCTCTTCAACAGTTCTTCAGATTTGCTCATATAAAAGAATTTGAGTCATAGGAATAAGAGGGATTCTTTTTATTCCTGCATAAATACTATATCTTGGATTGAAGAGGAAAATATTCATTTATTTAACACTCTCAAAAGGCGCGTGCTCAATTAGCTTGAAAGGCTGATATTGGAATGAAATATAATTGCAAGCACGGTGTTAGATAAAATATTTGCTTATTTACTCATAATTAAGTTTCAGTAAGAATGACGTTTAGTAAATTCTAAGTAATTACACCAACGTCATTCAGTCAAAAAACATCGTAAATAGTAATTTAAAGTGAGTATCTACTCAAGCTCTCTTCAACAGTTCTTTAGATTTGCTCATATAAAAGAATTTGAGTCGTAGAAATAAGAGGGATTCTTTTTATTCCTGCATAAATACTATATCTTGGATTGAAGAGGAGAGTATTCATTTATTTAACACTCTCAAAAAGCGCGTGCTCAATTAGCTTGAAAGGCTGATATTGGAATGAAATTAGGTTCCATGAATAAGGTCTTATACATGAGAGGTCATAGTGACTTAAGGTAAACATGGGCATGACAATAATATTGGCATCAACATGGGATTTGAGCCTTCCATCATCAGATTTTAATGGTATGGATGGCTGAATAGTTGGAAATTGGAGTAGATTGAAGCCTGTCCATTAAAGTATGGGGGTTTGCTATCTTAATATAAAACTAAGCACTGATTATATATATATGTGTGTGAGATGATAATCTGGACCAACTGATGAGTGCTGGTTCAGTACGAAATACTTATATTGGTGATTATTTATCTTTTTTACATGTGTGGTCATGTGTATCAGTGGTATGATATAGTGTGGATAGTTGAAGGATGCTTGAAAGTCTGAGTTCAAATCCCCTATATTTACAATTAAGGTTATATGTGGCACTCATATGACACAATCACCAAAAATAAATTTAAGCCATCATCATCATCAATTTATCTTTGATCGACTTATAGAGAGATGGTTAAATGATTTAGCTTCTCAGAGGTCTATAATTGGAGAATAGTGTATTTTTCATTTATTTGTGTAACAAATATATTTTTAATCTTTTTCATCATCACTTATTTAGTCACTGCTATTTGGTGTCCTAGGCATAGTAGCCCATTGGAGAGCTTGATTAGTTAATCTTATGAATGTAAACTCATTCTAGTTGATTTACATTTTAATTTGCATAGCAATTATATCTCATACAATTATATTTTTCGCACAGTATGTTGTTGATATTTTTCAACTGTATTTTTCAGTTACTTTTATAACATCAATATTACAGCCATATATATAATATTTTCATTTTTGCTGATGATTACAAACGTCTATCAATTTTTTTATTTTTTTATTTGCAACATCTCATCTGTACCAATACAATAAAAATTAGTTTTTATATAAATTTACAAATAATATATACATACTTATAAACATGACTGCCACATGGGTAAAGGGTGCCTTTGTGCAAACTAAATTTCAGTGGCCCTAGTCTCATGAACAGAGATTGCCTGAGTATAGTGAGATGTTATGACCTCACACTTATCAAGGCCAGGCCTGCATGATCTATGTCTTCACATGCTAAATGAAACTACATTTCCTTTTTTTGCCAAAACTTTGTAATTGGTAAGCTCTACAATGAATATCATATCATATGTGACATAATACAATTGTAGAAACACTGGTTATGAGAAATGCAGATTTTTCAGTTACATTGTTTACTTAAATTAATACACTGTACAGACTTACACACGCCTGCACATATATAATGTAAGGATTCGAACTCAGACTTTCCCACGACCCTCAACTCTCCATGCCATCTCATATTGCTGACTCACCTGATCATACACATGTTGAAAAGATAAATAATCACCAATAAACGTATTTCATGCTAAACCAACAATCACCAGTGAGTCCAGATTACTATCTCCACACATGTATACAATCAGTGCTCAGCTTTATATTAAGACAGCCAATCTTCGTACTTTAATGGACAGGCTTCAAACTACTTCAACCCACAACTCTTCAGCCATCCATTTCATTGAAAATCTGATTTACTTAAATGTTTTGCAATGTTATCATCATGTTAATGTGAAATCAGTTTTTCATTAACATTTTTATGCATTGAATCAGAATTTGCAAAATAAAAAAAATAGTACGATGTTTTTAACAGATTCACAATAAAATATTGAAGAAAATAATATATATATATTGTATTGTATGCATTTTATTTTCTCAAATATTGATTCAAAATCATGTTTATAATAAATAATTATTTATTTATATATTATAAGTACCAATTTGTGCAATTTTAATATGTGTATATTTGCAAATAAGATAATATATATTTTTTAAATATCTAAATGTTTTTAATCATATGAAAAAGACCCCCTTCCCAAATAAAATAGGTTAATTAAAACAAAATGAATTCTATATAATTACGTTTAACAAAAGGCACAATAGAATGTTAATTTTTTATATAATTATTTATATTTTTACTTTTTTATTTACATATTAAATCTCCTGGTTTGGGTGGTCGCAAAGTAATAAATAATCAGTTTTAATTAAGTTGACTCTAACCAACATATTAATTAGTTCAAAATAATTCTTGTTTTTACTTTGTTCTCTCATAAATAACTTATGTTTTCTAATAGTTGAATATTTTTTTCTATACTTGTTATTTCAGTTTTTTAAAAAAACTTAGTCATGCTATGTAGTCAGATATGTAGGAATTTTAAAGACGTTACTTAAGGGAAGAAATTTTCACATATTGTTTATTTGATAAGACATTTTACCACGACTTGAACTTTAGATTATAATAATAAAAAAATCATACAATTTGTAGGCACTTTCCCAATTGAGTGGTTACATGGGAAGTTTTATAGTTGTTACAATCAACAGAGAGGCATTAAGCAGTAATACTATTTTAATGAAATGTGTACAATAATATCTTTAATATATAGGGTATATGAGCACAGACTTTTACACTACCCTCCACTCTATCTCATAACACTGGCACACTTGAACACATATATGTTGAAAAGATAAATAATCACCAATATACGTATTTCATGCTAAACCAGGAATTATAAGTTGGTCCAGATTATCATCTCTACATATATATGCAGTAAGTGCTCAGACATATATTAAGATAGCCAATCTTCATACTTTAATGGATAGGCTTCAATCCACTCCACACTCCAACTCTTCAACCATCCATCCAATTGAAAATCTAATGATGGAATGCTCAAAGGCCACCCTGACTGAGGCCGTGATTCTCAGGCCGAGATTCTCATCTCACCCATGTTGACCTAAAGTCAATCTGACCCCTCATGTATAGGACATAATCCACTTAATACATATAATGAGGGATGGGTAGGCATCTCTACTATGTAATAACTGAAATACAGGCTTATTATATACCTGCATCAATATATGTAATATATAGGGTATATGAGCATAAAAAAATTATTTTTACTAATTCTGTTTTCTTCAGATTTGGATCGTCATATATTTGGGCAATTTTATGGATCAATTATGAATTTTAGGTAAATAACAAATTCCACTACAGTACAAATCCAAAAAGAATGAAATGGGTATAACATGTAGAAAAATTATATCAATATTAAAAAAATGATAATATTACTATAAAAAATAAAAAAAGACAATATCCATGTTAAAAAAAAAAATCATCAAATTTGACCTCTTAAACACCATGTTTAGGCTTCTGAAAATCTACTCCAATCTTACAACCATACAAATACGCAACAGGAAATTTTTTAAAACATGACTGATAATTAAATTTCCTATTATGCATAATTATTATGAGCAAATGTTTTAAATGTTTATTTTTAAATAAATTATAGTACTAATGTGTCATTTTTCATATAAATTAGTATGTTTAAATCGAGGTAATTTAGAAATCTAAAGCTTTATATGTAAATTTTATTAATTATCACAGTTAAATGACTCCAAGTCTGTTCGGTTTAACACAATGGTAGACAATATAATATTTAATATATTTTGAACAATTGTCAGAAGTCTGAATAAAAAAGTAATCCACTTATATTTAAATAAAAAATATTTACAATCAAAACATGTTTCTAACACTGGAATGATTTGTAAATCTATGCATTTCCATTTACATATAAATTTTATTAATTGTCACTGTAATTTGGTGTCCCAATTGATGCAGCACCATTGTGCCCCACACTTACATGCAATGACCATGCTTATAAATTTAATAAGCATAATTGTATGTTTGGAGTCTGAAATGAGTGGATAAATGGTGTCTACTCTTGAAGAATATCTGAAACAGTCACTAATCCCAACAAAGTTCCAACAGCATGGATTTGGGATTAATAGCTCGTTGCCTGTGTTTGCCATGTGCAAAGTTTTTAATGGCTGCAATTTGCAAACAACTTGCTACATTTATCCTCTTAATTTACAATTTATATTAGCATTAAATCATTTCTAGAAGCAAATATTTGATGAATTAATTAATTTTTGTTATTCAGAACACAGTAAAAAACGCTTTTAAAACATTATTTGGATTTCTAACCAATCAAAATTTTCTCTTTTGAAGACCGTAAAAATAATATAATTCTATAATGTTTTATCAATGATTCATTCTTTTTACATTTTTTTATTTTTAATAAAATTTTGAATTTTCTCTCTTTTTTTTTTATTTTTTAAAATTTAATTACAGATCTTTTATTATTGTTATATTTTTTTGATAGTTTTAACTAAATAGCATTCTTCACAGCTGTAAATTTCAAATGCATTTTATTTGTTATATCACACGCATATACAGCACATAGATATATTTCCATCAATATTTATAGATAGAATAATGCATATGTATACAGTTGATTTTTAAAAAAAACCTATAATTATATAAGGTTTTTTATATAGATATAAAGGCGTGTGTGTGTATATATATAAATACATGTACGTGACTGATATAAAATACTTTGTCGGTATAAATATTTAAAATAATTAATGTAATATATTTATTTATTAACTACAGTTTGTGAAGAAAAATACTGGAAAGTTGGGATTGTAAAGAACCGTAAATAACAAATAATATATAAAAAAATGATATACATTTGCAAAGAAACATGATATTTTAAAATAAAATAGTGTAAAAAGTCAATAATGATATTTTATGTATTTAAAAATAATAAAAAAAATTAAGAATATTGTGGATGGAGAATAAAATATATATCACATTTTACATATACCTAAATGTAAAAAGGTCCATATATTTACCATTAAAAAAATAATATATAAATGTATGCGCACTAAAATTATTTATCAACATTTTAAAATGTATAAACTTTATGAATATTATGTCGTCTGAATAATTTTTAAATCTCTTATATTTGTTTTTAGGCAAATTTTTTTTTTAATTTATGCACACTATATAAATGTGTTTATGAAAATTATTTCTCAATTTTGGATTTTTATAATAATTAATATGCCAATTAAATTAATTATCTTTTAAAAAAAAAACATATTTCGAAGAAATAATTGTATTTATGTTCAAAATGATAAAATTAAAACTATCATTGTTTTTAATAAATATTTTTAGAGTTTTCAATATTACATTCCTAATAAATCCATATAAATATGTATAATCAATAAATACTAAATAAATATATATTTTACATACTTATAAGGTAATGACACATGCATGCATATATATCTTTCCTCATATATATTAAACCAAATACATCAATTCACAATTGAATAATTAAGCAAAATTAAATACAAATTTACAAACAATGATTCCCTGTCAAGACAATCTTCTTAAGTGCAAAATAACACAACATAAAATAAATATATATTATCCCATCTTTCCATGATTTCAACTTGTATTCCAATTACCTTTAATATAGAAAAATTTTTTAAACAAGTTAATTTACAGAAACATTTCTATTCACTCTTCTCAAAGAAGACTACTTTAGTCTGGGTTTCTTTTATGTTACATAAGCTATATTTTTAGAAATATTTAATTTATTTTTATATTTAAAAAAATTCTTTAGAGCTGCTATTTTATGAGTGACAGGCTGATAGCTATGAGATTTATTAATAACTCAAATCTTATTTTTAATAGAATGACTATATACCAAACAATTATATATATATGAAAAACAAAAAAACACAAGTTAAAAAACTTGCTAACGCTTGTATCTATGATAACAGATGGCATTTTACCAAAAACACCATCAAGCATAGTTTTCTGTTTACATAAACATCAGAGCGAGCATTCACTATCTCTAACTTTAATTCCACTTTCAGATCATGATTTCAAGCTATTTTCTATCGTCAGTGAAAGACAGGAATAAGAAACTAGATCTAAACACAAACTCTGAGCATTTATAAAACAGTTTCTATTCAGCTTGCAAGCATGAATCTTTTAGACACGTTAATGTCTTCAAACTCAGCATAGCAAGCCAGATAGCTACATGGGTCTGATCTCAGTTCAGCATCACCACATAGTAGAAGCCTCTGCAATATACATCATTGCAAGAAAGACCTCAAAGGTACATTTATGAAAAACAAAAAAACCCAAGTTAAAAAACTTGCTAATGCTTGTATTTATGATAACAGATGGCGTTCTACCAAAAACACCGTCAAGCGTAGTTTTCTGTTTACATAAACGTCAGATCGAGCATTCACTATCTCTAACTTTAATTCCACTTTCAGATCATGATTTCAAGCTATTTGCTATCGTCAGTGAAAGACAGGAATAAGAAACTAGATCTAAACACAAACTCTGAGCATTTATGAAACAGTTTCTATTCAGCTTGCAAGCGTGAATCTTTTAGACACGTTAATGTCTTCAAACTCAGCATAGCAAGCCAGATAGCTACATGGGTCTGATCTCAGTTCAGCATCACCACATAGTAGAAGCCTCTGCAATATACATCATTGCAAAAAAGACCTCAAAGGTACATTTATGAAAAACAAAAAAGCACAAGTTAAAAAACTTGCTAACGCTTGTATTTATGATAACAGATGGCGTTCTACCAAAAACACCATCAAGCGTAGTTTTCTGTTTACATAAACGTCAGAGCGAGCATTCACTATCTCTAACTTTAATTCCACTTTCAGATCATTATTTCAAGTTATTTGCTATCGTCAGTGAAATACAAGCATTAGCAAGTTTTTTAACTTGTGTTTTTTTGTTTTTCATAAATGTACCTTTGAGGCCTTTCTTGCAATGATGTATATTGCAGAGGCTTCTACTACATGGTGATGCTGAACTGAGATCAGACCCATGTATCTATCTGGCTTGCTATGCTGAGTTTGAAGACATTAACATGTCTAAAAGATTCACGCTTGCAAGCTGAATAGAAACTGTTTCATAAATGCTCAGAGTTTGTGTTTAGATCTAGTTTCTTATTCCTGTCTTTCACTGACGATAGCAAATAGCTTGAAATCATGATCTGAAAGTGGAATTAAAGTTAGAGATAGTGAATGCTCGCTCTGACGTTTATGTTAACAGAAAACTATGCTTGATGGTGTTTTTGGTAGAATGCCATCTGTTATCATAAATACAAGCATTTGCAAGTTTTTTAACTTGTGTTTTTTTGTTTTTTTATAAATGTACCTTTGAAGTCTTTCTTGCAATGATGTATATTGCAGAGGCTTCTACTATGTGGTGATGCTGAATTGAGATCAGACCCATGTAGCTATTTGTCTTGCTATGCTGAGTTTGAAGACATTAACGTGTCTAAAAGATTCACGCTTGCAAGCTGAATAGAAACTATTTCATAAATGCTCAGAGTTTGTGTTTAGATCTAGTTTCTTATTCCTGTCTTTCACTGATGATAGAAAATAGCTTGAAATCATGATCTGAAAGTGGAATTAAAGTTAGAGATAGTGAATACTCGCTCTGATGTTTATGTAAACAGAAAACTACGCTTGACGGTGTTTTTGGTAGAACGCCATCTGTTATCATATATATATATAACATTCAAGATAATATCATAACATTTTGCAATACATATTTTAAATGCTCTCTAACTAGCATAAATCTACAAATAATAAGAATGGAGCAGTTGTCTACTCTCATGCCTCATTTATTAACATAGAGACTTCCCTAAAACATTTTGCTTAGAAAGAATGAATATATAAATCAATCTTGCAATGTATATAAATATGTTTCAAATTGATTTTTTACAATAGTTGATAAGTCTGAGAATTTTCTTAATATAACCATTGTCAACAACAATTCAAGTAAATGAAAATATGCAATAGAATACTTCCAGTCCACAATATCTATTACATTTAAGCTAAAGACTCTTAACACTGTGCAATATATATATATATATGAAAAACAAAAAACACAAGTTAAAACTTGCTAATGCTTGTATTTATGACAATAGATGGTGTTCTACCAAAAACACCGTCAAGCGTATGTTTGTTTACATAAACATCAGAGCAAGCATTCACTATCTCTAACTTTAGTTCCACCTTCAGATCATGATTTCAAGCTACTTGCTATCATCAGTGAAGGACAGGAATAAGAAACTAGATCTAAACACAAACTCTGAGCGTTTATGAAACAGTTTCTTTTCAGCTTGCAAGTGTGAATCTTTTAGACACATAATGTCTTCAAACTCAGCATAGCAAGCCAGATAGCTATATGGATCTGATATCAGTTCAGCATCACCACATAGTAGTAGCCTCTGCAATATACATCATTGCAAGAAAGATCTCAAAGGTACATTTATAAAAAAACAAAAAAACACAAGTTAAAACTTGCTAATGCTTGTATTTATGACAATAGATGGCGTTCTACCAAAATCACTGTCAAGTGTATGTTTGTTTACATAAATGTCAGAGCAAGCATTCACTATCTCTAACTCTAGTTCCACCTTCAGAATGCCATCTATTGTCATCAATACAAGCGTTAGCATGTTTTAACTTGTGTTTTTTTGTTTTTCATAAATGTGCCCCTGAGGTCTTTCTTGCAATGATATATATTGCAGAAGCTTCTACTATGTGGTGATGCTGAACTGATATCAGACCCATATAGCTATCTGGCTTGCTATGCTGAGTTTGAAAACATTACGTGTCTAAAAGATTCACGCTTTGCAAGCTGAATAGAAACTGTTTCATAAATGCTCAGAGTTTGTGTTTAGATCTAGTTTCTTATTCCTGTCCTTCACTGATGATAGCAAATCACTTGAAATCATGATCTGAAGGTGGAACTAAAGTTAGAGATAGTGAATGCTTGCTCTGACGTTTATGTAAACAAACATACGCTTGACAGTGTTTTTGGTAGAATGCCATCTATTGTCATATATATATATTAAAATGCTCTCTAACCTAGTGTAAATCCATAATTAACAAGAATGGAATAGCTGTCTATTATTCTCATGCCTCATTTATTAACATAGAGGTTTGCCTAAAACACTTTGGTTAGAAAGAATGAATATATAAATCAATTGTGCAATATATATTGTGACCTTCTGAATGGGCACAAGTAATTAAATTATATTGTATCAGTAGTAAATAACTGCATTGTACTAAAAAAAAATGAAATAGCCCTAAAATTTAAAAAAAAAAATTCTTTTAATGGTCTAAAAACTTATATGTGAGTTGCTTATAAATTATTGGTTGGCAATTTTATGAGCATTTATTATTATTATTATTATTATTATTATTATTATTATTATTATTATTATTATTATTATTATTATTATTATTATTATTATTATTATTATTATTATTATTATTATTATTATTATTATTATTATTATTATTATTATTATTATTATTATTATTATTATTATTATTATTATTATTATTATTATTATTATATTTGATGAAGTGTTTAATGCAGAAAGGGTGGTAAATTATTACAGGAAGTGTTATTATGCAAGTTAGGTTGGTACAAAGTTGTTTTATTTATTTATAGAATAGTGTTTGGTATTTGAAAGGTTTTCTGATCTATTATTCATTGACACCCATCCATGTGTAGGTATTATAATCAGTGAAATATGTTTAACCTATGGCCATATCAGCTATATGTAGTCAGGATAACTTAATATTCATATAGCAGCATATGTGTATGCAGGTATGTCTCTATCATCTTTTCATTTCATTTTCATATTTTAATTACAGTACAAAATTTTACATTTACAATAAAACATCTAAATTACAATAATTATCTTTAATAATTCTGCAAGTATATTTTTTTGTGATTAATGGATATTTGGATTGGTAAATTAATTAACAAATTAAATTGTGCTATCAACCATTTTTATTTAATAGTTAACTAATATTCATTTATTTTGAAAGCATAAAAAGTTATTTTTTTATTTGTTTTATTTGATTTGATTTAATGTTGAAGGTCAAAATGATTTTTTTAAGAAAAGATTTATTGAATACTTCTGCTTCATTACTGAGTGCAAAGGGTGGAGTTGACCTTTGGAGGGTGAAATGACCTCTTGATTGATGGAAGAGATATCTATTTAACTGATAGTCACTAATAAAAATTGCTCATTATTGTTGTTTTCAACCATTGCTTTGTTCATTCTGCCTGTGCCAAGTCTTCTATCTCTTCCAGAAGTTCATTTCAACTACAAAGTGAATTTTTTAAAAGTCATTATGGGAATTCTAGTTACCAGAAAGTTTTCAGCTAGGATGAATGGCTAAATTATAAGAAAGGTTTATCTTACTTAAAAACTCCTTTTCTCAGTTAAACATTAAATTAACCCTATTATTATTATTATTATTATTATTATTATTATTATTATTATTATTATTATTATTATTATTATTATTATTATTATTATTATTATTATTATTATTATTATTATTATTATTATTATTATTATTATTATTATTATTATTATTATTATTATTATTATTATTATTATTATTATTATTATTATTATTATTATTTTAATGTATATCCAAGCTGATAAATGTATTCTACTTTATTTGATAACAAATATTATTCTTATTAAGAAGAAAATGAAAGTGCATGAACTCTATAATCTTTTAACAAAATTGTGTGAACTTTATAATATATTGTGGAAATTTATATTTTATTATAATTTATAGTTATGAATTTCTAGATAGTATAATTTCTTTAACCAAACTGTATTATAGATTTCCTGATATCTGATTTTATATTCCTAGATTAATATTAATTGAGCTATTTAGATTAGGATGTGCTAAATAGTAGAGTTATTTGGTAATTATGCTTTTCTTTTCTATCAAAGTTATATTGAGCTAATATAGAATATATTTAGATGATGGAAGAGTTCAAATTGAAATTATATTTTATTAGTTTGAACAAATGAAACTCTGCTGGCCTCCATTATTTGATTGATTAATAAATAAGACCTATATTTTATTTAATGGTTTGTAGTATTTCTTCATTCATTTATTTACATTCTATGTGTTATGGACTTCCTGTAACCTTCCACTGAGCTAAGCTATAAGATAGACATAAGTAGAAGAGTCTCAGAATTAATTCTAAATTAAATAAAGTGTTAAATTATTCTATTCATTAATAGAATTGGTGCCCTGGGCATTTGCTCATATAATGTATAGGAGTGGTGTTATGTGTGTGGGTTACAATATAAATATGTTTTTAATATAGTGGAAAGTATTCTATTACATATTTTCATTTGTTTGAATCATTGACAATGTTTAAATTGAGAAAACTCTCAGGTTTCTTAACTATTGTAAGAAGTCAATTTGAAACACATTTAGATACATTGCAAATTGATTTAAAAATTTAATCTTTCTAACCAAAGTGTTTTAGGCAAGCCTCTATATTAATAAATAAGATACAAGAATAGACAGCTGTTCTATTTTTGTTAATTACAACCTTATGCTAGGTTAGAGAGTGGTTTAAAATATTTATTGCATAGTGTTATGAGTCTTAATCTTGAATGTTATATATATATATTGAAATAGTATATTTATTTGGAATATACTTTATTGAGTTATAAATTAAAAAAATATATAGAAAAAAATTGTATTAATTTAGAAGTGTGACATCATTGGTGTTTTAAAATATTAAATTATTATTATTATTATTATTTAAAAGCGTTATATACTCTTTTATTGATTTTGCTAAAATATAATTTAAAAGGAAATTCAATTGTTGAATTTAAATAGTAATTTGAAAGAACTGACAATTATTTGTTTAAATGTATTTTTAAAATTGACTGTTGATCTATTTATTGTTCCATTGGCAATTAACCAAAAATGATTTCTTATCAAGAAAACTGTTGGATCATGTGAATTAAAAAGAAAACATTGGATTTTAAACTCTCAAAATGAACTAGTAAATAGTTTTTATTCCAAGAATTTGGGAACCAAGACTCAAATTGA
This sequence comes from Epiperipatus broadwayi, assembly GCA_028023455.1. Lineage (NCBI taxonomy): Eukaryota > Metazoa > Onychophora > Udeonychophora > Euonychophora > Peripatidae > Epiperipatus > Epiperipatus broadwayi. The sequence goes on from JAQFVV010006875.1 coordinate 93,977, forward strand.
TAATTTATTTCTTTATATTTTCATTCTATCATAAATTGGATTATTTCATTGCAAAATCATGATTTTTATACAAATTCATTTAGGCCTACCTTTTATATTTCAAACGAAGGGCCATTATGAAGGAAGCATAATCTACTATATCTTAAATTTGAATAACGTTAACATTTTCTACTGGTAAAATAAGTTAAAATTACAAAATAACCTATAAATCTTTATTAAATATTTTTTAATTTGTAATAAACTGTTTTTCACATACCGATATTAATTATTTATAAATTGTCAATTTTTAAATATTGTATTGATCACTATGTGTAAGCTATATTCAAGTAATATTTTCAAAATGTTTTAAATATAATGTTCAAAAATAATACTGATGTGATAAATGATAGTTTATTTTCATTTTATAGACATATTTCAATACAGATTATGAAATTTATAATCTGTGCTATTTAATGATATTTATAATTTTAAATAATGATTGCTTAAATGGTAATAAATATTTGTTTTATATATATGGTATTTGACTGATGCTGTATGTATTGGCAACTGAGATATTTGATATGTTTAGCTTGATATTGTTGGTTAGTTCCAGTTATAAATTTCCTATGGCTTCATTTTATAATGACTTCATTTTTGTAGTGACTACTTTCTTGATCATAAGTAATGTTTATATTTTTATAAATAATACAGCTATAATGTTTGAATTATTAGTTAAATATTTTATATATGTAGTTTTCAGAATAGTTGTTATTTTTATGTTGTTACCTGGAATATTGAAGTAGAGAGTTAAGCTTATACATAACAAGCATTTCATCCAGTGCTTAATTTTATAGCCCTCGGGATATGAGTTATGGTTATACCAGGTATTGAAATAGGGATAGCTTGGTTTGTTTTGGCAGTGTCTCAGATTTTTGTTCATACATGCATTTGTTGATTTTGATATATTAATTTAGATATTGGTAACACTAACAATGACATTATTGTTATTTTACTTTTTTAAAAATAAATTATTTTATTTACTAATAATTTTTTTTTTGTCATTGACTATTATTTGAATTATAAAATATTGATTTGTGAAATTAATAGGTGTCAAAATGTAACTCATGCTGGGTAAACTTGTCTTCCTTTTTTTTTTGTCTTTTACTTCAAGATTTATTATTAATTAGAAGAGTTTCATTTTATAATTTATAACCTTTTTGTGTAATTGTGATATTTTTATATTAGTTAACAATATTATACTACAATTTGGATATAGGAAAGAAGTCTAGATTTATTATCTAGTGGCACCTTTTAGCAAAATTATATATAGAATTATTTATCCATTACAATATATTAAAGCATTGTAAGTATTCTATTATGTATGTATGTATATATATATAACAATAAAAATAATAAATATAATGATAATAAATTATTATATACAGTCTTTCAATCTGCAGAAATAATTTTGGTTAAATTCTTAACCTGCCTCAACTGCTAAATTTAAAAACAAAACGGAAGCAAAAATCATCAATTCAAACCCCACAAATTCTGAATTTTAATGTTAGCAGCTTGCCTATTAATTATATTCATTTTATTACTATTTATTAAAATTACCTTCTTAATTTTTCTTTTATTATGATTTCTCTCTTGAAGAAGAATCTTAACACTTTTAATATCAAACTTAAATTTATATTTACAACTGAAGCAGTCATTAAATCATTATTATTTTTACTTTTTACATACTTGTATAACAATTCGTGCTCTTTTAATCTTTTTTCAATACTGCACCTCATTTCACCTATATATGATAACATACATCCACAAAAAATTTGATACACAACATTAATTTTCTGCTTGACAGATATTGCAACTTTAGAATTACTCGGTAATTTATTAACATTATTTATAACAAAAAATGAAACATTAAACACATTCTTATATATATATATCATTAAAAAATTTCATTTGATTATTTGAAATACATGGAACAGATATTCATTTTTTATCAGCAATCTTCAACTTCTTACCATTATAACTCTTTTTAAATTAATATAAAGTATTATTAATCTGATCCATCTTATAACCAACTTCAAGAAATTCCTTGGCAAATATCTCAATATTTTTTAATTTATCACACTGGCAGTAACATAATTTTTTATTACAAAACAAGAAAAGATCCAAAACTTGCCATCTTATGCATAATTGGTACTTTTGATTTATAATTTATATATTCCCTTTTTTGCAATGGTTTGATTATTAATTTATGAATTAACATACTATTATCTTTTATAATAATTAAATCCAAATACTTAATACTTTTGTTCTGTTCCTTTACAATAGTCTCTTTCAAACCATTCATATTATTTAACTTCTCTACAAGAAAATTTATAGTATTCACATTTCGGCAAACAAAAACATCATCCACATACCTTTTGTAAATTTTAATATTTTTAAAAGAACACATATTTAAAATAATATGCTCATGTATAGACAAAACAAAATTGCAAACTTATGTAACAACAGGCAGACCCATAGGTCAACCCCTAGACATTTTATACCTTTAAAAGAAGCAACAATCTTATCATCAAAAAAAAATTATGAACCAATCATAAATTTTATCAAATATTTACAAACACCTTTACTTTTTAATGCATGTTCAATTATTTTTATGGAATCCACTCTATCATTATAAACATACATTTCTGTGACATCTAAAGAAGAAATAACATCATTTTCATTAATCACTATATTTTTAATTCTATCTACAAAGTCAAAAGATGAAGCAATAATATTTTCCCCAAATCCTAAAATCTTTTGTAACAACTTACCAATATATTTAGAAGTTTGATAAATAAATGAATCACCAAAATCAATCATAATTTGCAAAGAATTACCTTCTTTATGTAACTTTATATTTGCAAAAATATGAGAACATATAGCACAGGAAGGATATATCTTATAGTATACATTATTACTTAAGGCTTTATTTTTAGTTTTTTTTTAAAAATACTGTTAATAAATTTTAAAAGTGCAGCATTGAAAAAAGATTAATGGAGCATGAATTGTTATACAAGTGTGTAAAAATAATGATTTAATGACTGCTTCAGTTTTCTTGGATCATGAAAAGAGGTGTAAATATAAATTTAAGTTTGATATTGAAAGTATTAAGATTCTCCTTCAAGAGAGAAATCATAATAATAAAATATTAAGGAGACAATTTTAATAAATAGAAATAAAATATAATTAATAGGCAAGCAGCTAACGTTAAAATTCAAAGTTGTGTTTGCTTCCGTTTTGTTTTTGAATTTAATGGCAGTTGAGGCAAGTTAGGGAATTAACTGAAAGTACTTCTGCAGATTGAAAGACTGTATATAATAGTTTAATACCATTATACTTATTATTTTTATTATTATTACAATAGTTTTTTAATTAATGGATATTTTATTTGTATTACATATATATATATATATATATATATGAGTTGGAGTACTGTATATATAAAATTTTCTATCATATTTTCTTTAATCAATTAAAGCTCAGAGATATCAGTAAATGCACAGAAAACCAATAAGGATATCTAATAATAAGTGCAAAAAATAGATACCAGAATAACTCCATAAAGAAATGAAAAAACTCAATCAATGTTCTACAGATTTAAAAGGTTATCCAAAAATGCATAACTATGAAGGATGAGAAAGAAATACAAGATCAAGAAAATAAAATAAATTAAGCCAGCAATGACACTGGAGATTAAAGATGTCTCAAAGATTAATGAAGTGAAAGAAATATAAAAAAGAAAGGTTCAAATTACACTATCAAATATAGTGTGAGGTAAAATGAAGATCTAAAGTATAAATAAAATATGTAAGAGGAAAAGTAAAGATACAATAGAATAAACAGAAAAAAAAAGTAAAATTCATATAGTTTTAACAAGGCTGTAAACCTTAGCAATGAGCATCTGAAAAAATCGTCACTAGGGACCTCTGTAGGTCTTTAAAACACATGCTTACGTAAGCATGTGTTTTAAAGACCTACAGAGGTCCCTAGTGACGATTTTTTCAGATGCTCATTGCTAAGGTTTACAGCCTTGTTAAAACTATTACTGAAATAATAGTGAGCGTTTAATAAAATTTATAATTAAAATTCATATTGTAAAATATGAGATCACATCTCACCAATCCAACCATATATTGACAAACCTATAACTGGAGATTGGAGAGAAATAAATAAAATTACTACTCCTGAAGAAAATATACAGATATTGTAATAGAATATAAAGAATCACCCACAGTCCCAGAAATGAGTAATAGAGGAAATAGTAGAATTTTCTGCGGACAAGTTGACTATAAGAATAATGGAAAATGCACGATAAATGGAATAAAAAGTTGGAGATATCTGGATCTATTCACGAGATTGAATCAGATAAACTCCAGCAATGACACCTTGATGAAATGATTCTCTGGTAGCCAACCAACAATCTTTCAAAATGAATAAGAAATGATATTGGGGGCTCTTTATAGGAAATCTTATTCATGTAAAAATATTCCCATTTAGAAACCCATGGCAATGCTAATATAATAAATTTTTTGATCTTTATAAAAAAAATCCATTATGGAAGTATATTAAATTAGAGATAATGTCTTTACATTTGAAGACGTTAGCATGAAAGATTCATATAATTCTAAGTTATTAAAATTATCTTCAGCAAAAGCTACCAACACTTTAGAATAAGTATATACCCTTTTTTATGAAATAAATGTAACTTATAAGCATATATATTTTTTTAACTGAAGCAGAGAATATAAAGTGATAATATTGTGGGCCATTTTAAGGATTTCAATATGAGCTGTAAGATATTGAGATTCATATATAAATAAAAAAAATATTTGTGGAGAAAATTTAATGAAAGAAGTAGAAAGAGAAAGTTTATTTAATAAAGTTTAAAATTTTTAATCATTTACCACAGTTTTAAATGGCTTTAAAATTAAATTTATATTGGAAAAGTATATGTGTGTCCATAATTAATATTTGTTTAGACAAAATTTAAAGAACATATGTACCCGTCCTCCTTTAATACATAAAATTGCCAGGTACAGCAAAAGTTTTAATTAAAGTTTTCATAAAAACATTTTAATTTGAGTAGTGATCATAAGATTTGAAAGATCATTATTTAAATAAATCAGTATAGCCAAAAATAAAATAAGCACAAAAGTTATAATAGGACGATGAAACCTTAAAATATTTGGTAAAAATTTTAAAATGTTACTTACTTTAATAAGAAATAATTGATCAAATAGTGTTGTTGCTGGAGTGTTCATAAGGAATAAGAGTGTTGGAAGTTGAGTCTTTTTTAATTGGGAGAATGGAGTCTTTTGTTTCATTATTCATTGCACTTTCTCAAAATCCAGCAAGTTGGTTTGCCAAATTGTAATATTGCCATAAATGACAAGGTAAATTCTAAAATATAGTTAGGTTAGAGTTGAATAATGTGTGGCTAGAAATCCTATATAAATCTCTTTACTTAACTACAGTCCAAACTACAAAAAAATAACTTTTCCATATTTTAAGTCTATAAAAAAGACTGAAGAAAATCTGCAAATGTTATCAATTTAAGTTTTCCAATTATCATATACAACTTTTTAGAAATTGTAACATTAAATTTTAAATCCCACTTTCATATTATTTTACAAAAAATATGGTTCTAGTAAACTATTAACTGTGCAGCCTTTGGTGGCACTGTTTCTAGTTAAAAACAGAGTGTTATAACATTACTGGGCCGCTAGATTTTTTGTTATCTAATAGATCTTATTTTAACATACGGCTGTAATTTTTTTTTTTTAATATTTAATATATTGTTGTTGTTTGTTTTGGACATAATTATTATTATTTTTTTAATATTTAATATATTGTTGTTGTTTGTTTTGGACATAATTATTTTTTTGGTTTTCATTTGATAAATTTAAAACTATAAAGGAGACTTTGACCTTTTTTTTTGGATCTCAAAAGTATATAATTTTTGACATACGCCTTTATTTGGGGGGAGGAATCCATTCTAAATCTACTGTTTCTTTTTTACATACGTCTTTTATTTTTTGGTTTTGGATTCGATACATTTCAAAGTAATAAGGAACAGTTTTAACTTTTTCAATAAAACGTCCGGTATTTTTATTCTTTTTTAACAATAAAAATTAAACTCGGGTTAATTTTTAAAATCTATTTAACGTGCTGTTTATTGATTTAAAACAACAACAAAAAACCTCTTTTTGCTTCTAAACGGAACGAATAGGTATATCAAAAGAAGAAGTTTTTTTTTTTTTTTTTTTTTAAAAAATCAATCAATCAAGAGATGTCCAACAAACTACACCGCTCCTTTTTAACACTGTCATTCTGGGTGTTAATTACATGATTTACAGATAAAAATAATCGCAAACAATACACAAATTCTTTCCAGAAAATAAATTTATTAACCACATATGACTGAACTAAATCAACTGTAATGAATGGCAGGATGTTTTGGGCTTGAAAAAATGCAACTGCCTCACTTTCTCTGTTTGGGACGTCCCACAAATATAATAACATGGTAGACATTTTGTTCTTCTTTTTCAACTCTCATCCGAGTCACGACAGAAACGGTATTTTTCCGCAAACAACTCCAATCGTTTGCCAGAGAGCTTGAGAAATTTTACTTTGTCTTTTTTGACCCCCCAAAAAGCCAAAATTAGCCAAAAAAATTTTTTTGACAAATATCAATAATACACTGAAAATTACTAGTACACAAAAATCTTTCAGTTGGGAAATACAGAAAATCATAAACATCAACAAATAAACGCTTGAAAAAGAAGACAATGCTCACACTCTCATCTTAAATTCTTGTGACGTTACAAATTCTGTCAATATGCATAGGAATTCAACCCGCAATGAAATCAATGGCAAACTATACGATCATAGTATTGTTAGTAGACATAGTGTTATTGATACGCGGAAGTAATTGGCCACATATTATAACTACTACATACGATCTACTCGTATATTAATGATCACTCGTTTATTAACCGTAGGTTCAGCCGCGAAAGCGGTATAATTCTGTGTTTTTACACAGAAACAGTGCCAAGACAGGCTGCACAGTGAATAGTTTACTAGTACCAAATATATATATTTATTATCAGCTAAAGCGATGCCAAATCAGACAACTTTAATTAATGTCTCCAGTTTAAAGAAGTTGTTAAATTCAAGCTAAATCTATTTTGAAGAAGCACTATACTGAGGTGCATACACAAACACATGTTCAATTTGTTAAAAAAATCAACTACTGCTGATAACAAGAGAATTAGTGAGGTAATAATAGACTTGACTATAGTTAAAGATAAAATTAACACACTCATATCATTTATTAGTTTTCTTTTACTGTTATTAATTAGTTTTTATAAAAATATGTATTAAATAAAAGGTATGTAATTAAAGTAGTAATGATTATATTATTATACTTTAATCATAAGGATATAGCAGGCACATTTAAATAGTGTCCCTTTTAAGAAGAGCATGGAAATAGCTATTAATAAAAAAATGTTAAGTTGCTAGCATATACGGACCATGAATTGTAATGAAATGTTAATTGTTCATAATTTCATGGGTCATCTTTAACTCTGCCATCATAAAATATTATAAACTATTTGAAACATTCTTGAAAATCATGGTTTTATTGTCAAATTTAATTTAAATCATTTCAAATATTTCAGCAATGCTTTTCTCAATATACAACAAAATTTGATGTATGTTGTTCCACTGTGGATTCAAGTATAAAGCATTCTATCATATTGCACATTAAGGCATGTTAGTACCTTAACATTTTTATGATGAATAGCTAAACTATGTGTTACATAATACATGCACTGATTCAGAGATGCCACTGCAAGCAACTTGGAGAGAGAACCAATCACCAGACACTTTTTCAAAGGTACCCACTAGTTATATAAAGCATGTAATAACAAGTGCCAGGTTTGACATTTACAAGTCAGAAATAAAGAAAATATACTTGTTTACCTTTCAGTGGTATTAAATTGTAATATAATTCTAAAAGATAAATACTTCAGATATTAATAAATGAACCAGGGAAAAATACATTTAATGAAATATTCTCTAATGCAATTCTCAATACAAATTGTCCTCCAGGTTTTGAAATTGATTATCAATAAAATATTTCATTTTTCCAATTTCACATGTCTGTATTTTAAATATCAAATGGTTTTATTTAACATCAATTCAATGTTAAATTGTGGGCACATTCAAATAACATGTATGAGTAGGTATGTGTACGCATATTAGTTATATATTCAACTAAATCTCTAATGCTTTCAACAAATAATGTATAAATTGATTAATATGGATGTGTGAATTTAAAAAAAAAAGTTGCTACAAGTATAAATCTGAAACAAATGAATGTTGTATGGAGTTAAAACAATTGCTTTCTAATTATGCAGCATGAAAGGATCAAACCATTTTAACATGAAGTTAAAAAAAATCCCCAACTAAATTAAATATTCTAAGTGGAATAAATAGTGATATTTTAAATTAAATATTAGAAGCTAAGTTCTTAACTAAGTTCATGTTATGATATATGTATATCCTGTTTTATTGTATCCCATCTTTAAAGAATCATAGTTTTTATTTTATTAAGTTATGAATTAATAAATAATCATGACATTTTAAGAAATGTATATTTTAATTGAAACGGAAGTAATTACATTCCATTGAATCATGGGATGTCAAAATAATGAAGGAGAGAAATACTTTCCATGACAATATCCTTGATGTCACATAACCCAGTGAGAGGTAGTACCATTCTCTCCTTTCTTTCATTATTTTGACATCACATAATTCAATGAGTAGTTATTTTCAATTAAGGTATTAATTATCAATAATTTTCCCAGTGAGTTTCGATGTTAGGATTATTGATAGTTTACCTGTTATGTTGAATATGTGCATGTATATGTATGTGATTATGGATCACACATTGTTGGTAATATTACAAAAAAAATCAAGTCAGATGTCACATGACCTAATTTAATAAGCTTGTATTTACAAATGTTATGTATAGAATATCCTAGCACCTCACTGACAATGCCAGTAGCAGAAATCAGTCTGGGGTTGGGAATATTGTGAGCTCTCTATATAAAAATTGTTGGTAATAATATTCAAATGGAAATAAATGTAAAAAATCATCAAATGATTTCTTCAAGTCAAAGTTGCATTGCATCATGACTGTAATTAACTATACCTTTGAAATTTACTTTGTTGCTCGAGCCAGGTAACAGTGAACTAAGCATTTGACATAAGTTGCAGTTCTATAAAATACCCAAAAGCATTGTTATGTTTTGAACTATTAGCAAAAACCTGCTCATGAACCGTGTTTCCAGTAATTGAATTTATATTTTAGTAAGTCATGCAAGCATCTAAGAGAACATTATGCATGTATTTATTTCAATAATGTGTGCACCAGCACATATGACATGATTGTATTTGTGAAACACCTAAATTGATAGAATAAAGTTCAAATGATGTTGGACTTTTTAATTATTACATATGCATCTATAATGAAGCATATTATGGTTATGACTATTTTGATTCGAATTATATAATTCTATGGGAAAATTATTTCCCTCAAAGATGTTAGATCTTAGAATATATCTAATGAAATTTATATTATATGAAGAGGGTTATATTATTTATGATTAACAATGAAAACTGTATATGGATTTATAACCTCAGAGCATGAAATATCAAAGAAATATATGTGCAGAATAGCTAACCTCTAAAACTAATATATATGTTAATGTACACACAACCCAATGTTTATATTAACATAGCCTATTAAAAAGTACTTATTAATATTTCAATTATGTTTATGCCATTTAAACTATAAAATATCAGACCTTATTGTCTGAATTTTATTAGCATAAAAATATTAATTATAAAATTGTTAATTATAGAACATTTTTGCTTTAAATAATATTAGGGATATAACATTCAAACATTTTACTTTTTTTTTTGTTTAAAAGTATAGATTTTATAAAAATATTTTCAGTAGCATAACACTCTGTAAATATAATCACCAAAAACAAACACACTTACAATACATATTAGCAATAAAGATTGTATTATATTAATAGTTAGTGCCAATACTATTATAATTTTGTAATATGAAATACAATATGGCACATATATTTTGAACCCCTGTTCAAAAAGAATTATTAATATCAGATAATTACCAATTGTGGGAAAATGAGCATTATTAATCCCTCTTTTGAATTAATTATATTGTGTTTGGTTGTTTTTAATGGATCTGGAAATAAATATATTTTAATCATATCTGAATATATGAAAACTTTCTCATTTATGGTTCACTTTCCCATGTCAGTTTGATCAAAAGATTTTAATAACTGAATATATTAATAAATATATGGAATATGATTAATCTTATTCAGATACAAACCTCATTTATGCTTAAAACAAATGTAAGTTCATGTAAACCATAATCTAGAGGAAATGTAAAAAAAAGAGGTGATTGTTATTCAACACAAAGAATTTTATAAGGTAATATGTTAAAGTATTATTAATTTCGTAAAATATTTTTTATAATGGAATCATATTCATGAAATAGGGATGATAATATATCATTCTTAAACTCATCCAAGTTCCAGGACAATTTGATGGTGCCTAATAATAATGATCAGTCACCTGGTATTATGTATTTGAAAAATCAATCCAATCAGTCAAGATAGGGAAAAGATCCCATATCTAATTTAATTATCTTCCATTATTTTTTACTTTTATAATTGACTATTTGTTAACTATTATGACATAGTCTTGCGTTGTTAGCCGAGAGGTATCACAGCCACCATGCAAGCAAATAGTTGTTTGCAGACGGTTGTGGGTTCGCGTCCCGGCCGATGCTATGACATAGGAAAAAAAAAACTATTATGATATATATAAAACTTGGTATAATTTATTTATATATTTTAGCAACTCTTATTGTGTATATATATATATATATATATAATAGGGTTATATAGAGAGCTCACAAATAACCTCTTAAAAAGCTTTGCAGAATACCCCCAACTCCAGAACCAGTTTCAGCTACTGGCTTCATTAGTAAGATGCTATGATATAGATTAAAAACACCAGGGCAAGCCAAGCATTTTATCTAATGGTTAACTATTAAGTAGAAAATCTGAAATTTTCAGACATTTACATGTCTTCCAATCCAACTATCTAACTTAAATAGCCATATGGGACTGAACCAAGTTCAGATACACCACAACTTTGGCAATATAAAATCATCAAAACCTTAATAGCAAAAAATAAAATTACAAAGAAATCAGGTTATATGTCACATGACCTAATTTAACAAGCTTGTATTACAAATGTTATATATAGAGCTCACAAATAAATTAGGTCATGTGATATATGACTTGATTTTCTTGTAATAGTAGTAATAATATAGGATATTTGAACACAGACTTTCAAATTCCCTTCAGTTATTCACTCTACCATACAACCAATACATATGACCAAGCACATGTGAAGATAAATGACCTCCAATATATGTTTCTGTTCCATCAGGTTCTGTCATGTGGATCATACTACCAATGCTGATGAATTGTCAACTATTAAATCATTCAAACTTTAAGTTAAACAGGGATTATAGCTAAGACAAATAAATAGAAAACTAGCTTTATTTGTGTGTGTGGATTTTTCATTATGTATATATTGTTGACAGGGGCATGTCTAGTAACTTTATTATGGACAATAGCTCATATTTTAATAGTAAACTTGTAGAAAAATCCACTGCAAAATGATTATTGGTTTTATATATATATATTATAAATCAAAGTCTGTTCTTCAAAGCAATATGCAGAATCTTATAATTGAATGTTAGTAAATACAATAATCAAAAATTTTGAAAAGGACAAAAAATATTATCGTCACTTAGGAGCACTTTCAACTATCCTCTTAGTCTCTGTCAACTAATACTTTGAAAGATTAACCTTCCCATAATTCCATGATCTTAATGTTTGCTGCTTGCCTATTGATTAAGACCTGCTTGTATTTATATATTAGCATAGCTTCCTTTATTTTCTGTTTATTGTTATCTCTTTCTAGCATACAGAAAAATGGATTGAGAAAGGGAGAGTAAGTTCCCAGTTGATAATTTTTTGTATTCTTTTGCAAATTATTAACTATTGTACTGGGAAAAGCCCATACAGAAGTTTTTTTTTTTTTTTAAATTCGCAATCTTGTATTATTTATTTGAAATTATTTTGAATTAAAAAACAATGTTTAATAATATCTCATTTAACTGTACTGTTATGACCATAAAGATGTGTTATTTATGAGCAAAGTAAGAGTAGCCAAATTATAGAACTATATATTACAATAGTTCATTTGGAAAAAAAAATCTAACATATTAAAAAAGAAAACAAGAAGGTATCTAATGCAGTCTGTGTTTACTTATTGTAATCAATATTTAAGGTTTTTTTTAATAATAGGACTATGAAAATCTAAATAAACAGCACTTTATATATAAATACATTAGGTGTAGCTGGCCATGAGACGTCACATTTTATTAAGTGCGGTAGCCATTTTCTTTGAAATGATTTAGAATTTTTTTTAATAAATGCAATAAATATTAAAGGTATGAATCTTTTTAAATTTATTTGTATTTAATTACAAAATTTATTATTAACTGCATGAAATTATTTTATGCTCACATTTTTTTAAAACTGCAATTACATATATAGTAAATGTTTCAATTTGATCGACATTAGCATTCATAAAAATTTTAATCCAAAAACTTTAGCTAATATTTACACTAGACACAGTTTAAAATTAAATATTAATAGTATATGGCTAAAATTTATTTTTAGTTTTATGTTGAATGAAATTTTCATTTTTTTTTGTTTTTGTATTTTTATACATTAGTGATAATAATGTCTGCTATTCTGAAACAAATTACAATATGTTTTAAAATCAAGCAAGTAGATTGTGTCATTTTAATTTTAGATTTAGTAATTTTTGATCATATAAAACTCATTATTATTTGGTAATCTATTAAATCTTTTTTTTTTTCAAAATAACAATTATGATAACTAAATTACAATATGATGATCGTAATTTTGGCACAACCCAAGTAACGTTCATAGGAATTTTAATCCATAAAAGCGAGTAAATACAGTGTACAGTTTTTATACTAATGTTCACATTTTTCAATTTGATAGTGTATTAATATAGTTTGTTGCTATACATCATCAGAATATGATTTTGATTATTTATTAGACTGAATTAAACATTTTTTTTGGTTGTGTTGACCTTAGTGATAAAAATCTTTACTTTGGATACATCATTAATAAAATACAGCTCATCTTGTAGAGTTGCATGATGAAAATTAAATAAAATACTGTACTGTACATTCATTAATTGTATTTCAAGTTTATAATCAAAATATTATATACAGTACTGTAATATTGTGTACTATATTGTGGATTATGAATAAACTCTGTATTGTTCAGCATTAAAGTCTCTATTGCTTTTGAATGAAATTGATTTAATTACTAATCTATGAGCTCGTCATCAGTCTTACAAAATGGCCTCCAAAACAAATTTTGAAAATTTTTAAAAATCTTTATAATGAATAATTGATTGTAAATTAAAATAGTGGGTTTAAATTTATGATAATCTCTATTGTGAAACCTTGCATAAAGTCAAGCACTAAGTAGGATATAGATATATTATATATAAAGTAAACAAAATAATATTTAAATACCTTTCCAACAGTATCATTACTCATAGAGCTTTCAAATTGTTAGTTCCTGAGATTAGTTAATTTCAATACTTACATTGAATGAACTAAGGTTTTGAATAATATATAAATAGATTAAATAATTAATTTTAATCTTAAGCTAGCTTTCCAGAACCACTAAGTAAACAACATCTTTCATATTACTTTAACTCTGTATCTCATGTAATGTAATAAAGAGTATCTTCTCTTTACATGAAGTTAGAAGTTTTTCTGCATAGACTATATGCCTGAAAATTTTGTTAGTTAAGTTAAATAATCCTTCTCTCTGAAATCACTACATAACCACAGTAAATTTTTCTATTTTTTATTTTTCATTACCAAATCACTCTTGCAGCTATGAGTTCATCTCTACATAAACCACATCTATAATTCAAATCTTTATTTCATTTGTGACTTTTTTGCCTTTCCTTAACTGAAATAACATATGCTCCCTCTAGTTGTTATACATCCTTTTTGTGTTAAATATTTTTTAATTTTAAGTAATTGCAAAATTAGTTTTTTTTTTTCAAATTAATTTTTAATAATTTTTTTCTATTTATATAACCACTTTTCTCATTCCTTATAGTTACGTACTTGTACATCATTTAAGAATCTCAAAATCTAAGTTCGATTCTTATGCTAGTCTTATCACTAGTCAAGCCAGTAAGACACAAAGAAAAAGGAGAATAATGCCATTTGAATCATTGTGTATATGTGATATTACTAACAGTTGAATATAATTTGAAAATTTAAATAAAGTTAAATCTTTCTAAGACATTCAATATTTAATATCTATCTAGTAATGTTGTATATTTAGTTTTGAATGTGTTTGTTAGATTCTTTCTAAAATTCAACTAAACATTATTTTTACTATTCCCATTATCTAATATTAAGTATTGAATGTCTTTAGAAAAATTTAACTTTATTTAAATTTTCCAGTCACATTCAACTGTTAATAATAGCACACAGGTTAATATATGCATGATGTTTCAAATGGTATTATTCTTTTCTCTTTTTCAGGTGTTTCTGGCCTGACCAGTGACAGTACTAGCATGGGAATCGAACCTGAACACTTAGATTTTTGAATATTGAATTTTAAGGTAATGTGGTAACCAACTGAGCAATAAGCGTTATCTTATAATTCAATATTTAAGAATCTATGGGTCCAGGTTTGATCCCCATGCTAATACTGTCACTGGTTAAGCCAGCAACACCAGAAGAAGAGAAGACAATAATACCATTCAAAATCTCCATATACTAACCTATGTACTATTATTAAAAGTTAAATGTAATTGGAAAATTTAAATAAGTTAATTTTTTTTAAAGACATTCAATACTTAATATTAGATTATGGAAATAGTCCAATATGTAAATACAACTAAAATACCATTATCACAAATCTTCAGGAAAATATTATTTTTAATAATATATCTTGTATATATAAAACTGAATGATTTGTTGTTTGGGAGTTTATATGAAAATTCGCATGAAGTTCAATCTTCATAAATGATAGAAATGAACTGTTATCTACATATCTTTTTTTTGATTTGCAATTTTTTTATTGCTTAGAGCATTATACAAATTCTGAATTTCTGTGATGAAAAACAAAATTTCCCTTTGTAAACTGAAACATTATTATTCAAATGATGTTAAAACTAATATTTATAAATATGTTAAAACCAAATGATTTGATATTTCACTGAAATGATAATCAATGGGAGGAAAAGAAATATACCATAACATGTTTCAGTTTTTTAAAAACTCATCAACAGAACGATTTTAAAAATCAATCTTTTTGTGACATAAAAGATGTAGTACTTTTAAATAAATAAATAACAGGGAAGTAACAGTTCTGAGAGAGTTCATTAAATTATTTACATTTTTTTTCCTCATTCATGAATCTAACTAAGAAAAATTATAAAACGCTTTCAAATCTTCATTACCATGTCTTATAAAATCTATATTAATGCAAATTAATGAATGAAGACCAGATTAGCAAAAAAAACAACATGTAAAACACATAAAGTTAACTTTCCCTTCGACCAAAATATTTTTTCCAAATAATGCCATTGAGGTGAACAGAGTTTTGGTACTGTGGTAATAAATAATAAGATGGCTCATCTAAAGAGGTGGTAGATATTAGAAAATTTTTACTTTTTACAGTCAGTGGAAGTTCTTTAGATTCCTTCTCTGCAATATTGGCACCATATTTAGCCTTATTATAGCACAATACTCCAAAAATTGCAGTCATCATTCCAAGGACATTGAGTGGAGTTACTGGATTTCTTAAAAGGAAGAGTGAAACTGAAATTATTAATATACGCTTGGTTGCACTAGCCAGTGAGTAATTGAATAGGTTGACCAATGAGAGAACACTGAGAGCAAACATATTCTGACCAAAATTAATGAATCCATCCAACACAAGGAAGATCAAACACCATCATTTAATTACAAATGAGTCACCATGTAACATTTTACGGAAATCAATTAAAAACCATATAGACAAAAAACATAGTGAAGAAATTCTTTCTAATATTATCAGAAGATACAAATGGTGGATTTGTGTGTCATGAAGAACCTTTTTTTGTAAAAATATTTTGCAGTGCAAAAGTAATGGTGGCTGCTAGAGCGCTAAGTAAACCAATCATGTCAAATGACAATTCAGTTACTGATGCAATTAGTACACATGTAATAATTGGTATCAGCGATAAATACACAGTTAATGTTTGTGTTTCTTTAAGTATTAATCTGTATAAAATTACTGTAAATAAAGGCATTGTTGCTTTAACTGTATGAGCATAAGATACAGGTACTTTCCATATACTTACATGACTAGATACTGTAGAGAAAAAATTACCAAAAGCTAAAGGAATAATTTTAAAATAATAATTCCAATTAAAAAAGTGAGCTCGCGATATCCTCCAAAATTTTAATAAAGGTGCTAAAAAAATAGTTATGCATAAAATTTGCATCATAAAGACCGTTATTGGATAGGAAAAGTCATTCAGTAATGTTTTGCGGAAGACATTACCGCTTGTACTTAAAGTATACCATAACGAACACAAACTAACAATTTGAAATACTTTTCGACATGTCAGAGGACCAGCCATATTATTTACTGACAATCCGCCGTTGAACTACAGTGCTAAACCATGTATGGCTTTTATTGTATAATCTTCCAACATTTTTAATTGCTTTTGATTTCCTTATCAAAAAAAAAAAAAAAATCTACCCCATTTCCTGCGGAATTGCCTTATTTGCAGCCCACAATTTATCACCAAATGCAAATTTAAATTTGATGAAATTTTAGTTAGTAATCTAGTTACTAAAAGACAAAATATATTTGTAGAAAATGATCGTTTTGTTTGCGTGCGTGTGTGCTCACAATCTTCAGTCGCGTTTTTTTTTTTTTAAATTTAAAAAACATTCGATTAAAAATAATCAATGGAAATCGAGTTGAAAAAAACTAAAGCAAATATAACCGGCATTGTATAAATATTGAATTGTTAATAAGATAACCAAAAATATAAAATCCAAGGATTTAGTTATTGAATGCAAAGCTGCTTTAAATAAGATTCCACAACATATTGACAATTTATTTTAAGACTCGTTATAATCGATTGTTTACATTAATTATTATTCATTTTAAGGAAAGAATGTATAAATTACTAGAAATATAAAAATCCGTAATTAATCATTAGTTTTTCAATAAATTCATTCAACAAATGTGGGTACTGTGTTGGAATGTCAGCTGTTGATGTTTTCATTAAGTAAAGCCATTAGCAGATAATAAACGCTAATCTAATTAGGATTAACATATTTATGAGTTCAAGAAGAATGGAAAAAAGCTTAAAAACTGATCGGTTTAAAACTTTGCTCTTATTAAGTATGAATAATGTTAAATAAAAATATATTTTCATTATAAGAGTATTTTAACAATAAACTTGTATTTGAGTTTATATATATAGTGATTTTTAAAAAAAAAAAGAGGGAGAGATTTGAAAAAAAAAAAACAGCTTAATATCAATTAAAAAAAAAAAATCAAAACAACAAACATGCCTAGAAAGAAAAATAAAAGAAGCTTATCTCTATAAAATAGATTTATTTTAACGAGTTTATTAATACTTCTTTAGAGAAAACTTTTCAAATGGATTGCAGTTATCAGATTTTTGGAATTTAAACAGAGAGTAAAAATAATGCGAATGAGCATCAATGAAAATCCATGTCTGAAAAAAAAAAATGGCGGATAGAGAAATTTAATGCTAGATGTGATTATCGAAAAAAAAAAACTGAATAAAATATTGTAGAAAAATATATAACTTTATTTGTCTTATTGCATTGCCAAATCCATAATATTAATATCATCTATATTCTTTTTATACAATGCTTTTTTACAATTCACTATTGACAGTTTAGATTGCTCCAGCAACAACAGAAGAAAGGAGAATAATAGCTCTTGGAATGTTGCGTGCCTATACTAACCTATGTGCTATTACTAACAATTGAATGCAATTTGGAAATTTAAATAAAGTTAAATTTTTCTAAAGACTTTCAACACTTAATATTAAATGATGGAAATAGTTCAATAAAATACAATTAAAATAACATTACAAACCTTCAGGAAAATATTAATATTCAAGATTATATACACTTTCATTCCAATGTTGCAGTAACATATAAAGTAGCTGGATTTGGACAATTTTTATTTCAGAACCATTCCTTATATAAATATGAAGCAGCATAAAATCATCAGATTGTTCATTTAATATGGTCATAAAATTATTTCATTTCACATTTTAGTGTTCAATAATTAATCTCTATCTGTAAAAAAAAAAAAAAAGGCATAGAACCATACAATAATTATTTTATAAGGTATCCAGATGGCTTTATTATTTGGAAGTTTATACAAAGTTTGAGCATGGGAAGTGATAGATATGAACATGATCTGTTGATCGTAAACGTCAGAGTTTTCCATTGTACATCTATCCCAAACCACACTGAGTGTTTAAGATTTTATTTGCTTTCTCTCAAGTAATGATTATGTTTTAATTAAAAATTTTAAAGCAAAATAAATTCAATTCTCTAAAATGCAATACCTTTAGCTGAAAGTAATGGAGTAATAAACGATATTTGTCCATATTTTTAAAAAATATATATACACATAATTTTACTTGTTATATTTTTAAAAATAAAATGTATTTAATTATCTAAAATAAATAATAGATATAAATGGATATACATAGCTTTTAAAGAGACACTGATGATAATAATAAAACAATATTTAATTTATTTTATCATTCTTTGACCTTTAACTTTTATTAACTATTAAAAAATTGTGCTGGTTTTCCATTTGTTTAAAACAAATATTACAATTAAAAACATTTATCTATTACTTTTCTAAACAAATTAATAAAATATTTATTTAATAAGAATTAATCAAACTACAAAAGATTATATGAAGAAAGAAGAAAAATTGCTTGTTTAGTTACATATTAAATTTTCAATTATATTAAGCAAATTATTTATAGAAATGTATATACATTTTGAAATGAAGTTCCAACTACAACTTCTTTTAAAAATTATTGCTTATTGAATTAAACAAATAAATATTATAAAAATTAAAAATCATTCCAACTTTGAAATATTTATTATGGTCTTTTCTGAAATTAAACAAATGCAAAATATTACTTAAATTGTACTATTAAAATTTCTCAAAAAATGAAAACATTTTTGAAGATATTTCTCCTTATTTAATTTGTCCAACAGAATAAAATTGTGAACTATGCTGTTTCTAACTACATGACTTCAATTATACACCATTGAAGGAAAAATACAAACAAACAAACAAAAAAACATTAAAATTCACAAATTTTATGATAGATATTCAGGCAACCATTTTTTTCTTTGAGAGCCATACATAATTTTAATTTCAAAAAAAAAGTAAAATTTCCTTAATAAATTTTATACTGTGCTAGTAGCCATTTTTTAGACTCGTAGCACCATACACAATTATATATATTAATAAAGTTTCTTTGGTATGTTGAAAGCACATAATTTTATTCTTCTTTTTTTGTCTTTTTCAAATTTAATATGCAGTATTTTACATAATAAAATATTTTCTGAGAACAATGCTAAAAGTTTTACAAAATTTTTGAACACACTAAAAATTGATACTGATTTCAAAATATCAAAAAATTAGAGAGATCTTAATTTCTTGATAATAAAACCCACTATAATGTTTCCTATAAAAAGAAAGTTATTGAGAAAAAAATAATAATATCACCCAGAGCATATTTAATAGAGATGAAAATAAGACATTTTCTATTTATATTATTTTAAAGAACTGCTGTTAGATTTTTCCATATTCTTATTGCTTTAGTGATTGCATGAGTGTACACACACTAATAAAATATATGTAGATATCCCCTCAATATTATTATCATTTTTAAGAATTTTGTTTATACTATATTATACATAAGATTATATATATATATATTACTAAATTATTTATTACATGCTACTGTAACGGTAAGAAAAGTAGAGCTGCTTTAACCTAACCTAGAGATGCAGATAGAAGGAGTTCGAAACTCATCTAGTCCTCTAGATTGCTACTAAGCGACTTACTCCTCGAACCTCACTAGAATTTAATCCTAATGTAGTCAGGGAGAGAAGAGACCACGAAAAGGAATTTTTATATATATAATGATCAGATGTACATATGTATGTCACAAAAAGAAAAACAATACTAAGTGGTTTTATTTATAGTGAATGAAAGATAACAGAAATTTTTATTATTGACATTAAAATAATTCACACAATGCTTTAGTAATAGTGTCGCAGGTTATTTTCACTGCAACCGGATAGACATATATGAAAGATCGTAATGATAAGAACAGACAAAATTTTACGTTATAATTTCTTCTTTAAAATGTTCCAGTCAATGGAAGTGTTATGTAAAAGAAATCAAGAGAGAGAGACATGATTCATTAACTCTGTGGTTGGAGAACAGAAATAAATAGATGGTCAAACTCAACTAAACACTTTGGACAGGTTTAAATCACAGCCCTACTTATGATTTAAGAAGAATGATAAAGTGACCCCAGCAGGAATTTCCAGCCATAATTGAAACATTTCTATGAGATTTTGAGAAAGATTTCCTAATAAATATAAATATACAAGACCATGCACAAAGGGTGAGAGCATATAATGGGCTGTGAGGCTCGAGACATAACAGTTACCAAGAGGTTAACACAAGATGGGATAGCTCTCCGTCTCTAAGCTAGGTTAAAGAGAAAAATGGAAACCGTTCACTAAACGCGTGACCCGGATTCAGGATCGGAGTTTTATTGCTTATGTCCAGTTACATACATTGAAGGAACTGAGATCAACATAAGATCCAGAACATTTTATTTGTTTTAAGAAGATCCAAATGTAGGGATGTTAACCTAAGCGAACTTGGCAAAAAGAAGCACTGTAATGTATGCTGAGCGGCCCAGTAGATCACCCGAGGCACGATATCATATAAATACGGTCAACGACCTTTAAATTTAACAAAGAAACCCTCTGCAAAAACATATATATATATATTACAAACGCTCAACCATCACTGAAAATCTGCAGAAAAATAGTAACTTCCCTTTTATAAAAATTCAGATCACTAAAACAAGAGGGCGGATATTTTATTAATTTAGTTGAAGCTTAACCAACACAACCCAGAGTCAATGCTATTTAATAATTTTTAATACATATTGTCAAAATGTACTCTCTCTTATTACAAAAATATAAATGCGAACGTTTTATTTCATGCTCTTCAAAATATAACTTTAAATTTGTAACCCTTCATTGACTAAAATATAATGGCATTTGATAAGGATCTTTCTTTTATATTTATATAAAAAAAAACTAAGTTAAAGTTTGGAAAGTTTTACAATAGAATATTTAGCAATTTAAATCTTGATTTTAAAATAGAGTTTTGCACTTTCTATGATTTGCTTACTTTTCCTTCCAAAATATCTATATAAAATAAATAACTTAATTACTGGAGTATAATGGTGGAAAGTTAAACAAAGGAATTTTCGATTAAATTTATCAAAGCTATCACCGCCATTATATATATATAATAATCCCACCTATTACGATATAAAAAAAAAAGAAAAGAAAGCAATTAATGAAATACCATTTTACAAGATATGAATACGTATATTAAAAAAAACATATATATAAAAAAACATAAATATAGATCGAATTTGCAAATTACAAAGATATTTTAATAATTTGTGGGAACGTTACCGGTATCTAGATGGGTGGGTCAAAATGAGTTCATTTGATGTTTCCCTGCAGGTCTTGTCGGTTCTTCAAATTTGTTTTTCCATGTTTTTGAGGGCAGATTTTTTTACGGATACAGGGCAGACACTTTAGTTCTCTGGCTGGCTTACATGATTAGAACTCCGGCCTCAGGAATGACTCAGGAGAGCGAAGGCAAAGAGGTTACCCCCGCATTTTTGCAGAGGAACACATTTCTGGATTTTTATTTATGCCAAAAGAATAGAGTGCAGCTTGAAGTAAGTACAGCAAGCAAGAGTTCGCTATATTGTCTAATTTCTCAGCAAAATTTCTTCCAATAAAATTCTTAAGATTTCTCTCTGACCTTCAGCACTGGGTACCCGCAAGCATAAGATCAAGAACAAAAGAAAAGTTCTTTATTTATACCCTTTTTCCATTATGTTTTTAATCTGCTAATTAATAGAAAATCATGCCCGTTGTTTCAAATTTTCCTGTTATCTATTTTTTTTATCTAATTCAGAAAATGTTTTATTAATTAATTCCTTTTTTTAATAGATTCTATTTAATTAAGAAAATTTTTATCTTATCAAATTCTACCAAATATATTTTAAAAATAGTTGCAAATATAATTTGAACTTTCTATATTTTATTTTATTAAATCTTTTCTCTTTAACACAATTTCTTCTTTAATTTAGGCAACTATTTGAGAAAACGATAAATTTAGTTTGAAAAAAAAACATACATTCACTGCGGTTGGACTTAGGGTCTTAATTAGTCCACAGTGAATGGCGAAGCCTGCATATATATATATATATGCACAGCTTCACTATACATGTAAAAACATCTTTAAAGACGTGTGTATGTGTCAAAAAAGTACTGAACATTTGCAGTTCTATAAGCATACATATTCTATTCTAATAAATGTTTATAAACAAAATGTAATTTATTAAACACCACATACATTTGAATGTGTGAGGCTTGGATCAAAATATAGCACAGTTCATGGTTTCACTATATATACAAGTAATATAACAAAAGCCATTCAGTTTTCTTTCAAAGAATTATCTATTCTTTTTTTCAAACCACATTTTAAAAAACATATATGTAAATATATTGTAACAGTATGAAAGGAGGCCTTAAATTTAGACAATAAAAATGCAATGACAAGCTTTAATATAATAAACAGGTGCAGACTGAATATCATGCAAATGATATCTAATTATAATAGTAGTATCAGCACTGAAATGATAACCATATATTAGAATGGCACCTATAATTTTTAAAGTCTTACCAATAATCATTTATAAATGAGGAAGAAAGGATTCTTTGCTAGAAAATATAATTTCCAAATCTTTTTGGGATTCAACAGAATTAATTTTGTGAGAGTTAATAAAATAAAGAAAAATGTATTCAGATTTTTTAGAGTATGAGACTAAGGGACATTTACTGAAATTAACAGTCATATTATTTAGATCACACCAAGCACTAAAATTATTTATATCCTTTTGAAGGTGAGTGCAATCAATCACTGATGTGATTCTTCTAAAGATTTTACAGTTATCAGCATAGCACAAAAGATAAGATTTTAAACAATCCTTAAGGTCATTCATATAAATGTTAAAAAGCATGGGTGCTAAAATACTACCCTGAGAAACTCCCAAATTACATTCAAAATTAGATGAAATATTATTATTAAATTTGATATATGCTGTACGACCATGAAGAAAGGATTGAAACCAATAAATAAGTTCAGTAGAAAAACCCATTTGATATAATTTGTGAAGAAGAATGCTGTGGTCTACTTTATCAAAAGCTTTTGATAAATCAAAATAAATAACATCAAGCCTCTGCTGGTCCTCAATTGCATGTGCTATATGATCATAAATTGTTAGCAAGTTAGTTTCTACAGATCTATTAGGAATAAAACCATGCTGTGAAGAAGAAATGAATTTACTAACATCTAAAATAGTTTTATTATAAACACACCTCTCAAAAATTCTAGCAATAGTATGTAAAACAGTTATAGGTCTATAGTTATTGACACAATTACATGAACCATTCTTAAAAATTGGGACCATTTTGGCACACTTAAAAACTTTAGGAAAAACACAAGAATTAAGTGATAAATTAAAAATATTTATTGCAGAGGCACTGCAATAAATTCAGCTAGAACTTCGTAAATAAATGAAGAAATATTATCATTTCCTAAACTAGAATGAATTTTAAGTCGCTTAATAGCTATAAGAACATCATCATTAGAAATATGATCAATCATGCAGTGAACAGTAGGAGAATTGCAAAATAATGGGATTTTTAAAGATATTGTATCATGTGATGAATATCAGCAAAATGTTGGAAAAGTCATTTGCACCTAAAGTGAAACCATGAGTAGCTTGAACCCTTTTCTTACCCAAACCAGACTTATTAATAAAATCCCAAAATTTTTTAGGGTTAGAAGAAATATTAACTTTAATTTTTCTAATGTAATTTTGCAAATCTCTTTTATAAACATGCTTAGCCAATCTTCTGAAATTAATAAACTTATTATAAAAAAAAGATATTCTGTGTTTTAAAATGGAGTTTGAGATGATAATATTTCCTTTTAATAATCTTAATAAGATTGTATGAGAACCAAGGAGGAAAGCCCTTATATAAAGGTAATTTATTGGGAATATACAAATCAATAAAACTATTAAGAATCTTTAAAAACCCATCTAAGCAATGATTTACATCATTATAAGAACAATTAACTCTTGAGTGACAAATGTTAATATAAAACTCAATAGGTGGATGATGAGCATCAATAGGAAAATTAACAGAGACAAATTGAAAATTACTAACTACTGTTGAATTACATAAAACATAATCCAAAGTAGGAGAGGCATTAACAAATGGGTTATATTGTTTAAGTCCTAAAAATTTACAAAACCATAACATTCTAGCAGCTTTAGAAGACAAAAAAGAAAAGTGGGTAGTAATTCTACCCTGATATAAATCTGGAATATTTAAATCCCCAGTAATAATAACATTATCATAGCCAATCAGAAAATCTTCAAGTGATGTTAAAAAATAATCAAAATCCAACAGTGACAAAGTGGGTTTGAGGTAAACATTACCTACAATACATTTAAAATTGTAATTTAAAGTAATTTCACATCATGTAGATTCACGAAAAGAAGAAGTAAAATAAAGTTCTTTATAAAAAACATCTTTACGAAGAGTAATAAGACTATCATTTCGAGAAATATTTTCCATAGATCTATCAGTTCACAAAACACTAAATCTATCATCAAGAAAAGAACAATCAGAAAATTGTTTATTTAATCAAGCTTCTGTAAGTAATATAAGATCAAAATATTCTATTTCAAAAAATCGTTTAATTTGAAAACATTTAGTTTGCATACCTCTGACATTCATGTAAAAAAAAGAAAGGTCTATTATGTTACCCACAAAGATAATGAAAATAATACAAATAAAACTATAGAGAGAAAAAGAAAGAGATGAAAATAATAATAATAATGATGACAATGTTGCAACCTATTACTATTTAAATAATTCAAAATCAGAAATCCATTCTTTTGGGAGAATTAAACTAACTTTAACTCAAAAATAAAATTCTCTTCAAAACAATAATATATATAAGTATTCCTTTAAACTATAATGTCTTTTTTATAAATACTTAGCTATACAAATTATCTCTTAAATAATCCCTTTTAACACTTAATATATTAAGGTATTACCATAGCTATATGGTGCTTAACTTCATAAAACTTGGTAGGAATTTTTATTCTATATATATTATTACAATGGCTCTAATAAATATTCCTTCATAATAAGTATAAAATGATGGTAGTTTTTGATTACGCATACTGTGGCTGCTAGGTGATGCTGCAGAACCACCAAGAAGCCACCTGCAAGTGATAAATTTTTATACAAAAATGGCTGAAATCGATGAAAAATTAAAATGCCTAAGACAAGATATCAAAAGTAAGTAAAAAATCAAGTAAACAATTTAGCCTAAGGCAAGTAAAAAATCAAGGGAAATAATACGTAAATTTTAAAAAAGTACACACACACAAAATTGGTAAAAATATATAAAATAATTATAAAAATTAAAATTCCTGAGGCAAGACATCAAAAGTAAGTAAAAAATCAAGTAAAAAATTTAGCCTAAGGCCAATCAAGTGAAAAAAACACATAAAATACATTAAAGTAGTACACATACACACAAAATCAGTAAAAATACATTAAAAACGAATTGATGGAAAATTAAAATGCTAGAAATTGCTGAAATTGATGGAAATTAAAATGCCTAAGATGAGAAATGGATAATTAAAATGCCTAGGGCAACAAATAGAACAAATCCTCAAATGCCCCCACAAAAATTTTAACACCTACGGCAAACAAATCAAAAAAGTAAAAATCAGAAAACGCTATGAAATTTGAATTACAACAAAAACAGAAAAACCTTAATGGTAAATGTCAAAAAAATTAACAATGGCGGGAGTTACGAAAACAGAATTTCAGCAATATTTAGCTTTCCAAAGCAGCTGTTTATATAAACTAAAAAGCAAAAAGAACATTACACAAGAGCTATTATTTATCAAATTAATTATGCTCTGCTTTGAAATTATGGCATATCATCAAAAATAAGTCAAATACCCCTCCCCCTCCATGAAGAATTTCTGTCCAAAAATAACTGAAATGGATAAGTTAAAATGAAATACATAAAACACCCCCCTCTTTCTACGCTCTGCAGACAACCCAAAATAAAGAAATAACACGGATATGGATAAGCTTTCTATTAATTTTAATATCAAACAATTGATAAATCATAAATATTAATATTATTTGTGGTCAAATATTTATATATAAAAACATAAGCATACACACATACTGCATATATTAACAAATGAATAAAGAAAATTATAAGATAAAAACAGTCATGTCCAAATCCATTTAGATGTAGAATATTATTTTAAAATTACGAATAGTTTCTCAGTTGATCACTTTCTAAAAGTCTTTATTTACTGTCATATGGAGAATGTGGCAATATGGGAGTGAAGAAATATATGCAATAAAAGTTTATACTACCTGTGTTTTTCCATGGTATAACAACAAAAATATAAAAACAATGGTAATAATTTATTCGAATGGTGACTTCCTATGTGTTCAATCCAATTAATTTCTCGACTTGGTATCGATTCTCTTCGGAGTAGGTTACTGTTGAAATATTTCAGAAGTATCTTCTTTCCAGTATCAGCAAAATTATTTATTATAATTATTAAAATTATTTATAGATTCATTCTACTCCAGCTGCAATTTAGTATTGTATCACACATTTCCAAAACTTCGTATTTTAATAATGCATGGAGACTTATTTTCTTCAAAGCAGTATAAGATGAACTGTCCTTTCCAAAAATATATTATTTTCTATATTTCTCTTTTTGTAGACTCATTTTTTTCTAGAAAGTTCTTATTCCTTTCTTTTATCCCTTATAACCCATCTGGTTTTGAGACCCAGTTTGTCTTTAAACAAAGCAAAAAGCTTTTACTACCTTTTTGTCTTTTCAAGATCAGGCAATTTCATTGACCACCTGTAATTTGTTTTCGACTTTTATTTTTTTGTTTTTCTTTTTACATTCCTTAGATAATAATCTATACAGTTTTAATATTTTTTGTCATTTATGATCTCTTTTCTCTATTATAATAAAATGAGCTGCATTAGCTTTCATCTTCGAAATCAAATTTATATTTGTTGAACTTCATGCATTCATCCATCCTCACAGCAAATATATATATATTCATGTTTCAATAAAATACAAGAGCACAAATACCCCTCCCCTTTCATATTTCATCTTTATTTTAATCCTTTCTCTACAAATTTAAAAATCAAATATACTCGAATAAATAATATAAGAACTATATCGCATGCATGTGTACAAATTTTTCTTTTGTGAAACAGGGTTTGAAACCACCCTGTCATAATATGTATATGAATTTTCTCAAAATATGAAAATAAAGATTGATTATGATAAGTTAGAAGAAGTTAAACAATTACAAATGCCTTGGTCAGATTATTAATACAGATGGAAACATAATGGATGAAATGAATCATAGAATTAAAAAGGAAGATTTTTAATAAATGTGTTTTACCAGTTCTTACTTATGCATCTGAGACTTGGACACTTAATAGAAGAGCAATACAGAGATGTCAGACCACTCAAAGAAGTATGGAGAGATGCATGCTAGGAGTAACAAGAAGAGATCAAAACTGAATATATGGATAAGAGAATGAACAGGTGTTACTGACCTCATTGAAAAAATAAAAGATAAGTGGAGTTGGGCTGGACATATTGCTAGAAGAAATGATAATAGATGGACAATTGAAATCTTAAACTGAATTCCATGGGATTGTAAAAAACCCAGAAAGAGACCACATGTGAGATGAATGGATGAAATAAGAAAGTGTGTAAACAATACTGATTGTATTATAATCAAAGCTTATCAATAAAATACAAGCTACTATAAATAATATATAATGTACATATGAAGGGTTTGGAACAAAATATAGCATATATCATGACTCTGCTATATATGTTTCTCTACAATTTGATAGGCTAAAGTTACTGCATTGGTTTTGCAAGCATTTGGAAACAACTGAGTTAAATTACTACTTTATCTTATAAATTTAACATATTAAAATGTGCAAAAAGTTTTAAATGCAATTTCAAGTTTAAAATGTTTGAATAATAATTTTCTGTGCCAAAAATGATTTAAAATAAATGAACTTTACACAATAGATTGTATTAGCAAAATGGATAGTCAGTAGTTTAAATTCAAATAACTTAATATATAGTTCAATGTAGTTCTTAATTTTAAATTTAAAATATAAAATAAAAGACCCCTTATAAAATATAATAAACTTACTGTATTTTTAAAATGTATATATTGCCTATAAATTGAAATTGTCCAAATGATCTCTCTCACAAAATTTGTTCAGGTTCTCTTGACTAGTTGATTGTTCATTTAAGTAGAACAAATAAATGTAATATCAATAATAATAATGGTATCAAAGTAGGATAGCAAAAGTGCTAATGTAGATGTCATTTTTATCTTAAATATAGGTGCATGAAATCTATCATAGAGGATCTATATCAAATTATGAAATATCATATAAATCTCTATATTTAGGGGGGATGGAGAAATGCTCACCTATATTACTATCATCATTCTGTTCAACTATGACATTGATATTATTATTTATATTATCATTATTCATGCTGCTTAAATGAGAAATCTTCCAAGCATTTTGTGAAAGAGGTCATTTTTAGATAATCTTTTTAAATTCTTCCCATATATGTGGAAGCAAAAGATGTTTAAGCAGTGATACACACACAATCATTTGATAAGTAAACCCCATATTTCAAATCTAGTTTCAAAGTATCTCAGGCAAGCATTGTGAGCAAAGACTGGTTTATATAGAAAGTAAACTCTAAGTATAAATGTACACTTATGCTTTTAAAGTCAATCCTCATGAGAGAGTGCATGGAGATTATTAATGTACATGCTCAAATGAGTTTCTTATTTATGATAATAGTAGAATAACACACACATAAAAATTAAATAATAAGGTAAATATTTTATTATTGAAGGAATATAACTTTGTTAATAGAAAATGTGAATAAGTTTATGCATGAGAGATTTTTAATGAGTTTTCAAACAAACAAAAACTATTTTTAACTATTTTTAATGCATTATTGATATAACAGTTAAAGTTGATCTAAATATTGGTTTGAAAGAATAACAGAGGCAAACCAGCTGTTTCAAATCTTGTTCCAAAGTAATTAATTGTTCATTGTCTCATGCAAGATTATTTAGTCTGTGAAACTTGTCTCCATCACTTTTTTGTCAGTGCTGAAGCCTATTGCCCATGTAAATAAATAATGAAAATTCGATAACACAAATGCATAGCATGAGAGGCTGATAATATATATATGGATAAATGTTTAAAGATAATAATAATAAAAAGCAATTGAGAAAATGTAAAAAAAAAAAAAGCAAAGAGAAAAAACAGCCAAAGTTTACTTGAATTGACAACAGTACTTGATCATTAGGAAGAAATATAACCAAGTATTTAAATACTAAAGGGCAATGACCTCTTCAACCAATATCATCATAGCAATAACGAAGTAAAAGCATTACTCACTAGGTTTTTCAATTCCTAGTTAATAGAGATTTGTATCTTTATTTTATTCTCTGAACTAGTTTGTGTTACTATGGTCAAATATATGGGGGTGGGGGTGGGTGCAAAGTATAGAAACCTGAAAAACTTTTTAAGTTTCACTGAGTATTTAGATTAAGACATGGTAGGTAGGGGCACGAGGCCATTCGGATTTTTAATAGGATCTCTTTATATATACAAACACCCAATGCAATTGTAAAAAAAAAAAAAAAGACATCCTAGTACTGAAATATTTTTCATAAATCTATAATTTCTTTTTAAAATAAGAGCCGCCAGCAATCAATAATAAAGATGTTTTTTTTTTGTTTTGTTTTTTTGCCGTAAATCAAGTTTGACTTATCTAAGCAGTATAATCGAATATCTATTTGATCTCCATTAATGTCTATTTTTTTGCTTAATCTTTTTGTTTTTATTTAGTTGATGTTACAATCTAATAAATATTGGATATAATGAGTGACCACCTTACAACATTAAGATATTTAAAAATAATAATTTAGAAGCAATTTTACAATTTTGTAATGGTAAAATTTTAACTAAATTTCATGCTTTTTGATAAACGTAATATTATTTTTTTAACTAAAATAATTTTGGTAAAAGTGGATTTTATTAGCTACTCGAAAAAGGAAAAAAAAACTTGTAATAAAAAAAAATCCCAAAGCCATTTTGAATGTTTGGATAGGATTCTTTAAAAGAATATATGTTTGAACTGAAGGAGATGGAAAGATGTTATTGATTTTATATTAGCATTACTGATATAAGACTTTGTGTTAGAAGCTTTCACTGGCTGTTGATAGGCTTTAAGCGTTGATCTTTATTGAATTTTAATGCAAAACTGTAGCTGGTTTTTTTTTTTAAAAATTTAAACAAATTCGTAAAGTGTAATAAAGAGCTTTGACAGCAAGAAAAAATAATTCTCACTATTTGAATTACAGAAATAAAAATGTTTAAATTTTGTCATAAAATAGTAATTGAACACAAATTAAAATTCCAGTTCGTAGTGGTAACTTTTCCCGCTCTTTACCGCTTTCAAAAATGTGATTTTTATATTTTTAAATTGATATAATAGATAAATTCCATATTTTGTTTAGATAGACATTTTTGGTTTATAATAAATTATATCAAGCTTATTTATTTATAACTATTGTTTTAACAATGTTTTTTTTTTTGTGAAAGACATACAACATTCAAAAGTTAATAAGATATTCTGATCAAGCAATATTGATTGCCATAAGGAGCAGAAATTAAAGATTGTTATAATTATATATCTTGGAAACAGCGGATGTCATGTGGCATGTACGTTAAATGCTCTGGTTGGTAGTTTAAGTAGAACCAGAGAAATACATCAAGTGAGAACACTTGATCAGTCAGTAGTTGCTTGCCACCCTGTTAACAAAACTTAAAGGGCATCTTTTTTTACATATGCTATAATAAATTTTTGAATGCGATTAGTTAGAAATAAATGACTGCTTTAAATGATCACTATCATCTTGCTTTAGATGGGAGACTTTCCACTTCTTGAAAAATATTTACATATGTATTATTTTACTGGCTTGTTTAATTGATTTTATGTGGGATTTTTCATACTTACAATATAAACACATGGTGCGGAAATTTTAAGAGCAGCAACTTTCAAGCTATTCTAGAGCCTGATTGTAAGCTTGAGGAATTAGTGGACACCAGATATTATAATGCCTAATATCACCAACTCCAGATCAAGCAGTTTCTGTTTTTTGTTTTTATCAATAAGCAAAAACAAAAGCTAGAAACCATACTATCTGGTATCCATTGAATACTCAAATGTAGAGTAAATAAATCTAGAGTAGAGTGAAGATAATTGTCCTTTTAAACATATGAACAAACATATGGAAGATCCTGTGATGTTGCTGTTAGTAAGTCAGAAATTATTAAAAATTTATGTGGCTGTTATAACACTTAAATAATTTCATAGTATAAAATCACGTAGAATATATTGTGAATAAAAAATGAGTAAAACGTGAACAATGATAATGTTCTTTCAATTTAATCTTGTTGATATTATTTGCTGTCTTTTTAAATTTGGAGCTTTCCTGAACAATTACTTTACCTATCAATAAGCATTTCACTATTCACATCTTCTAAATTAAAAGTGGTTAGGTTGCTAGTCAATATAATCAGACTTATGTTCATATTGTCTACCAGTCTCTTTCCCCGTGTTCTTAGATTTTAGCAAATGATCTGATCAACACATGGTGAATTAGATAATGTTAAAAAAAACTTTTCATTTTCTTAAAAAATCTAAGCAGAAACAAATGATCTGCTTCTTTGAGAAGAGAATCTAGAAGATAAAACTCCTTTTACTGCTCAATATTAAAATAAAAAGTAAATACATTTTATTTTTTAGAAAATAAGCTATCACCATTATAAATAAATAATCGAATGGCTTTATTGCTCAAAAATTCAATAGAAGTTTGATTGCTGTAAATGCCACAACTGGAATTGATCTGAGGACTTTATACTCAAAACTCTAACACTCTATCACTACACTAAACCATATAGGGTGATCAACATTATCTCTTACTATTTGCATAACTGTTATGACTATGTGAAACTCATTTCTTTATTTCAAAAGAGTCTGAAATATGAAATCTAATTCAAATATTAATTAATCAAATATTAATTATTACTATAAGTGCTTACTTTTATTGGACACTAGGAAAATACTGTATAATATTAATTTTTCAAATAAAAAAAATCATATTTGGTAAATAAATTTTAATTTGATTAAATAACTTAGTAAAGATCATACATCATTCTTCAACATTTTGAAAGTTAAACCATCTGAAATTTTTATTAATTTTTATTTATTTATGTTTTATACTTGATCTATTAAGGTTGATTTTTGCTTATCAAAAGCTATTAAATATATAGACCTTTATTTTAATGTTAAACATTAATAAATCTATATGTATACAAAATTTTATTTGCTGCTGGGTTGGTATTTTGAGAAGTTGGCCCTTTGGAACTTAGTTTGACAGCAGATTGACCTTTAAGAAAGTTATTTCTCAATAATCTGGCTGTCATTTGTTTGGGTACCATAACTGTTCCATCTTTACTAAACTGCACAGGACATTTTTTAAATATTTTGTTAGAATCTTTTGGGTATTGACCTTTATACATACATGTCTGTGGATAAATTAATTTCACTCTGAATTACTAACAATGTTGATCAAGGTATGCTTATAAATATCAAAGCTCCAAGTATAGGTGGATTCATTTTTATTCTTGAGCCTTTGTTCAACATTTAGAATGCTTTTAATTTATAGCCAGGGGGAGGAAAATTTACTTCCTTTGTTTACATACATATATGTATATAAAGGCGAATATCCATAAAAATATATTTTATAAGGAAATTTTCTTAATGTTTACTAAATTTGTGTATAATCACTCAGATGTGTAATTTATAAATTTACATTCACAAATAATTCTAAATTGCTTGTTCCAAGGAGTTTTGGATGTAAATTTTTTGGACCATTTTATTACAAATCCAAACTCTGCTAAGATAAAAATAACAGACAGCTAGACTTATTAATTTATGGTATTCAGTGAATGTTTTTTGTGTTACTTTCGTTCTAAATGGGTGTACAGACTAATTTATTTATTATAAAAAGGTAATGAATATCTTTGAAATTTTGCCTGGATACTAGGTTTTGAATATTAAGTATTTGGGTTAATGGTATTCTGTCTTTGTCACTTTGTGCATTAATTTTAATTTCCATATTTGTTTCTTCATGTTTTTTAATTACTTAAATCAATTTTTTAATTTTTTATTTGCATTATTTTTCATTTTACAAAATAATCTAGTTATTTTCAGATTTACTTTTAAGTTTGTTTGTTTTTTAAATGCCTCTTTTAAAATTGATCAAATTTTTTTGTTTACTTTTATTTTTATATTGAAATCAAAACTAGAATATTATGTTAGATAATATTTTTATAAAAATTAATTTAATTAAGTTTGCTTTTTTATCCTTAGTTTAAAATCTAATTACAGAAGTATTTGAAATTTATTTTTTCAACATTTATTCAAATGGATAAAAATTCATTAAAATATATATTATATGTAGGGCGGGGGGGGGGACAAAGAAATAGAGTTATTAATTATGATCTGTAAAAGTAAAATAATTGGATGTCTGGTTTGCTCAGGAATCCATATAAAATTCTTGGACCAGAAGTGGCCAAATTGATCTATGATCCATGAATCTTGAACATTAAAGTCTGACTATATAAGTCTTTATAATTTATTATAAGCTATATTTTGTTACACATTTGTATTGTTAGATATATCCATATCAAATTATTTTCTACTTACTTTTTTTCTTCAATTCAAAAGTAAGGCTTTATTTTATTTTTTTACCAGGATTCATTCTTAAGGATAATATTTTCTGAACTCATGTCAATAATCCATATAATCTTTGAAATTTAGTCTTTTATTTAACAAATACTCAAAAAATATACTTGTATTATAATTTTTACTATATTTTTCATGTATACAGTATGAAATAAAGATGATCTTTAAATCTTAATTGTGTAAAAGATTAATATCATATATTATGCACTTTAAAGAGCAAGATAACTATGATTTCAGTTTCCATAGAAACAAGATATTCCCCTCTCTTTTTGGCAATAAAAATAGCATATATTACAATCTTATTTTTTTAATTTTTATAAACAGCCCATTAATACACATCTGATCAGTGCAAATTGTTCTGGGATCTTTACCTTCTGGCTAAAAATATCAAGATACTTTGTTCTGACCTTTAATTGATGGCTCACAAAGTTGTTTATGAGGCATCTATCTTCAAAATAAATTCCAGTCTATTTGTAACTTAAAAAAATTTCAACGTTCACTTGACCTAAACTTAAATTTTATGTTGTAACATAGATAGTTAATTTCTAACCACTATACTGTGAGGTTCTTTATTTTAGCATTTATGAAAACTTTGGGGATAAAAATATAATTGAAACTCTAACTTGTATTGCAAAGTTTTTTTTTATTTCAGAAGATGATCTTAAGATATCAAAAGCTAAATATTTTCTTTTATCATCACTTTATGTAGTTTCTCAATTCCAAAGATAATATCTTGTTCATGATGCATATCCCTGTTGATCCCATTGGATCCCTACTTGAAAACAGTTGGATTTTTTTTATGAGGACTATTTTGCAAACTCCAATAGAATGTAAAAGACTTAGCAGAAGATCACATGTGAGATGAGTAAATAAGAATTAAAAAGTTAGGAAGATTTCTGACAAAATCTGGAGACTAGAAAAAACTGAGTTAAACTGAGAGATCTTTGTTTTTCAATGAATTAATAATAATGGGTAAAATTAATAGATAGCTAGATAGTAAAATATTAAAATTTCTGTATCAACTCATAGACAAATTAATATTAATATTAATAATGTAAAATCTTGATATCAAGATTTGACAATCATTATTTTTAAAGACTATTATTTAAAACAAAACAAAACACATATATTTATATACAGTACCAATAGAAAAATTTCAGCACATAATGATCCTGCACTTCTTTTATTAAAGTCCAGATAAACTTACCAGAAATATTTGAAATGTCGATGATTGATAGAATTTATTAATGTGATTGATCTTGAATGCTATTAATTTTATATAACTGATCGAAATTGTTTTGTTTTGTCGTTTCTAATTTATAACTTTTAACTACCAACTGCTGATTTTAACTTTTGTTGACTATACTATACTTTTTTTGCATAAATGTTACTAAAAATTTGACGATGAAAGTTCCAATATCATTGTGTTAAAATAATTATTATGGCATTAAAGTTAAAAGAACGTATTGTTAGTTAATAAAACAATTTAACTTTGTGAATTGTATGCTTTTTTAAAATTATGAACTAAGTGATAAACCAATTCTCGAAATATATTTTTTTTAAATCCAGTTAATATTATCAGAAGTGATGAATATAATGTAATCATATGACTTTAACTTATTCATTGTTATTCATTAGTATAGTCTCTTATTCTCATTACTTTTATGTCACTTAGTAATTAGATGATAGTGCTTAATATTATCACCTCCATTTATTGTCTGGTAAAAAATTACACTAGATGGCGTAAAAATAATGAAATAAAAGAATATGGTCGTGAATATAATGTCTTAATATTAATCTTCAAAATGCCTTTTTTTAAAAAAAGTTTACGATCAGAACAATCTTCTAAGGAAATTCTATAATCTAAAAAAAAAAAAACTGCAGAAATATTATCAATAATTAAAAAAAAAGAATTTAACGAAAAGAAAATCGATTATGAAATTAATAATAATCATAATGGACATTAAAATATTATTACGAACTTTTATGAAATGGATTTAGTTTTAATGAAAAATAAAATAGCACTATGCCACCTACTGTTTCCAAGCCAAGGAATTTTAAAAATAATAATTATTTTGCAAATAGATTTAAAACTAAAAAGATCCTCCAATTACAAAGGCAACAAACAAAGTTTATAGACTCAAAGAGTTTTAATTTAATACCTCGAAAAAGAATTTCAATATTAGCAATATCAAATCATCAGTGAGAAATATTGCAAGTTTGAAGAGAAATTATTTAGAATGTCTTTACTAAAATAAACACATACTAGAGAGAAACCTTCCATTAAACAAGGTTTCCTGAGACAGCAATATCTTTAATAACTGGTTTCTCTTATGCTGAGATAGATGAATTTATTTTGTCACATTATTTTATGTTCATTAACCAAAATCTGTAGCCAAAATTGATATTAGTATTATCATACTCCCTGCCAACAGATTTTGGCAGACCAAAGACTACAGGTTTATATTGAAATTGGGCATAAAATATAAACCCCAAATCATAAAAAAATATTATTTGTAATGAAAGATTCTAGTACAGTTATTTGTGGAAAAATTATAGCACATCACATAAATGATTTGATTTTTTTTTTTTATTAAGATCTTGAAAGATATTTCTAGTGGATTGCAAATGAAAAGAAATTACAGTAATTCCATGCAATCAATATTAACAATTTTGATATTATGATTAAGTCTAATTCAGAAAAATAACATTAAACAATAGTCTATGATTGGTATATATCAACAATAGAGGCAATCTAATTGTTATAAATATTATAGACCATATATATTGTCATTAATATAATGCCAATAAACATTTAGATAGTAATACAGGAACCACCTAAAGAGATTAATCATAACCCCAGTCTTGATTTGAAAGAAATAATCTTGTTGATGACTTCTGGATGTTTCAAAAATTAAAGACTACAGCATATTGCTACTGACTTTATTACCAATGAACATTTAAATAGTGGTACAAGGATAATCTAAGAGGAATTACTATGACAATATGACTTTGAATTTAATGGAATTCATGGATTTCAAATTTAATGGAATTCATAATCTTGTTAATGAATTTTCTAAAGAAGATTATCTACATCCATATTGTTTGTCAAAAGTAAAGTTATGGATATGTCATCAGAAGAGAAAACTTTTTCTTTCTCTTTAAAAATGTATTATTTCTATTGCCAAGATGATAATTTTAACTCCCAATTAAGTTGAGTTTGAAGACAATAAGTCAATATTCAGCCTGTCTAGTCAAGATAGATAATTACTTGTGTCAATTAATTTGAGTTTGAGGAAATAAGCAATGGTCAGCCTGATTAGTCAAGATAGATAATTACTTGTATTTTTAAAAATCTTGCCATGTTCCAAAGTCTCTCACTTGTAACAAACTCTCAAAAAGAATAAAAGAATAATAAATATTACAAAATCAAACTTAAAAGAACAAAGAGATTTGAATATATTCAGTGAATGTGTATACATAACAGAATGTTAATGATTGCAATTATAAATATTAAAGGTATTGACTACAGTAGAACAATACACAAGCTAATGATTTTTGTTCAAAACATCTCTCATCTATCTTTAGATTCAATGAAACAAAATTAGACAAGGCACTAAAATAGCTTATTAATAGAATGAGAATTTGTTTATCATTTAAATAATGCATCTTTGAATGTTATTATGCTTTTAATAAATTGAAAGCTATTATTGAATCATTATAATTTTCATCTTTAGCCATTATTCTTATTTTATGCTCAACCTACCACATCAATTTATATATCATCATTGCACAATTAGTTGATAAAAGCAAGAATATCATGCCCCCTGCTGATTATGTGTAAATACAGTGTGTGATTTAAATGATTTAAAAGTGTTTATATTTTTGTAAATTATAAAATAAGAAACTATTTCTAGAAGTTGTACTTAACTCAGTATTAGAAAAAAATTAAGAGTAGTTTAAGTAGGAAACTAATTATAATTATTTTCAAACACCAATAAAAATGAAGTAATAAGACTATTTTTGAAAAATACAAGATAAGTCAATAAATGAAATAAGAGTCAAAAAATATAAAAAGACTATTTAATCTTCATTCAAGGGGTTTTGGCCGCTCATCACCAAAGTCATTAGAAATCTGAAACAGAGTGCGGCTAGACTGAGAATCTTTCCAGTGAATTTCACCACTTTTGTGTACCAAAATGAACCTGGGAACATTTTCAGACCACATAGGCCGAGATTTAAGGCTTACTCATATTGTATTATATATATTATAATCAAATAGAGAAAGAAAGAGGAAGGAGGACTCCTAATATTATAATGAGACTAATAATACATTCGGCTAAGCTCAGTGTTCATTAGTTATCTTTTACTTTTTACTACAGAGACATGCATTAAAATAAAAGGAAATTCAAAGCAATAATAAAATGCATAACTATTAAAGAAAATAAATAAACTAGGAAGAGAAAAAACTTTACTCATTCCTATGCAACACTTTTAGAAACATACATTCCCTTCATCAAAATGCATTTTCTGAGCAATAAATATTTTACACTTAAAGTAAAATGTAATAGAATCTTTATGTCTTTTCTTTAATCTCTTACTTAGCAAATATTTATCTCCAAATAATTATTTATTGACATGATCTTTTTCATTTTTAAAACATTGAGATTTTGGATTTGCATGAGAATTGATTATCTGATTCACCATGATTTCTGTTATAATTAAGAATTCAAGATGCAAGAAAATCACATACAGAAGAATAAGAACTAGATTTAAATAATAACAAATATATTTATTAATATACTGAATACAAATAAAATTTATTTACAATATCAAAGTGAAAGTTATTTGCCAAACATAGGCGCTATTAAATTTTAAGTAGGATGTCACAATGGATAATACAAAATTGCCTCACTAATAAACTATCTATTGGAGTTATAAAACATTTGGATGAATAATTAAGAATACATTTACTTGAGGTAAATAGTTTCAATATTTAACTAATTTATTCTTAATCTGTTCTAATTAAATCATCACATTAAACAAATGTTTAATAAAAATAGTTTAAATTATAAGATAAGCAATAAATCTATGAAATATATATATATCCTTGGTTAGGTAATAACTCAAAATACCTTTCTTAGCAATATTAACACATTATAGTTTAAAATAACTTTAATCTGAACTACTCTATGACTGAGTTTGAACTAGCAAACTTGTATGATAATGTCATATCCAGACAAATAAGACAATTATCATCTAGCATTGTTTTGTTTTAAAAAAAATATGTATGGAACATTCATCAGAAGTCGCACACACATATGATATATTTGGTTTATGTCCACATAATAATGAAATATTTAACCATAAGATAACTTACTAATCCATTGGCAAATTACTCCCAGATGGTGATGAAAAACAACATTGTGCATGTGCATTTTCTATTATGCTATGCACCAAAAATAAGCATCTAAAATTACTAATACATTGTTAGTTTACTTGTAAACTACTGGCAAGGCACAGCAGCACAATACAACACCGCTTCACTTAACAAAAGCACTACAAATAACTAAGTGCACCTTGAAGAACTAAATACTTCAATATCTATCATATCATTGCCATATCATTCTTAAAAAGCACAAATAACTTCATCTTCTATGATGGAAAATATTTAATAACACCATGATGGATAAATTAATAAAGACATGCTCCTCAGAGCAAAACAACAAAAATAATAGTATGGTGGATTCCAACACCTATATCTTAGTCAGAAATACGTGTATTGACTCAAGGTCTTAACACATAAGGACAAACAGAATACACACCATAAAATGATCCGCTCATGAGATCTAGTTACCTTAGCAAACTAATAATGTGAAAGGCTAAAACCTTCAACAGATATGCTTTAAAAATGCTTATGTGATAGCCAGTCAGATATAACAATGACTGCATGTGGAACTCTTAATTCTAAAACACAAGCCAGAACTACCAGAAAAAGATGGGACCCACTTTTTTCTATGCTTAAATTTATATATAAATAATCCAGACTCAAGCATCTCGAATAAGAGCATGAAGCTTACAACACCTTCACATCTAATTCAGTTAAATATTATATATAAATAAACAATGTGAAATCTTTCGATTTACTATGAAGCAATTTTCAAATCTAATGAAATGATAGTAACAAATGTAAATATATTAAATTTATTAAATGCAAGCAGTTTATATATTTACTTAGCGTACTATGAAAGTAATCCTGGAATATAAACACTACCCTCTCATGGAATACAAATGTGAACAATTGGGAGAGCACATTCAATCCACCAAAGCACAATAAACAAAGCAACATCTAATCAAGTCTAATGCTCAGAGCCATAAATCTTAGACTAAATGATGGCAAGATAACAAAATTATCACTTATAAACTAGATATCTTAATATTCATGCTAAAAGTTACATACATTAAACAATGTCTGAAACCAAGAAGTATACTGTCAGTCAAACGCTTGTAAAATATCTTAAAATAGCCCATGAAAAATTCTGCATTAAATAAGGAATACACACATGCAATGAATAGAATAAAAATTCATAAAGATAAAGTAGACATAATAGCGAAGTAAATATTAATCAATATATGACTATTAAACATTCAGTTATATTAAAATTTAAACATAAATTATTATATAATTATGAAAATATTGAACTTCTGATAAACATACATTGACTCTTTACCTATAAGTAAGTGAAACACTCGTAAATACTATTAAAAAATGTAAGAGATAAATATCCCTACTTGAATAAAAGGCATTATAAAATTTACTTTAAACCAATACATATAAAATATATGAATTTTACTTCACAGGTTGTAAGAATACCTGCACATTTTATTATAAACCCATTAAAGAATAATATAATTATAAAAATATCTTTACATATAAAATATGATTTTAAAAAATATTATAGATATATATATTTAAAACACCTTAGTTCTTTAGGAGAACTCTTTCAATAGTGAGCTGTTTGTCAAGGGTACGATGTCCTTTTTCAGCGAATTATCCATAGAATGAGCATCCATACTAATTAAATATTTTTTTTCATAGAAAATAATAGCAAATATGACTTTCCATAAGTAAGCAATAAATAACAAAACATTAACAAAAGTCTTATTCTAAATAAGCAAATGTTTGGATCCATTTTTAAAGCAATTGGTTAAGTATAAGCTAGCTTGTTTGAAAATTTTCATTTAATAGCACAAATTAAGCAAGTTTTCCATTGAATTTCGTGTGTTCACGGTTCCCTTGGAAATAAGCAATTCTTTCTTTTCCTTTTCCTTTTAAAATAAACACACATTTAAGAGTAATTCTTAATTTTTTAAAAAATTCCCTTAAAGATATCATTTTCAGTAATTTTCCTTAAAATTGTAATTAAGTTTGACAGTTCACAATTTAACACAACAACATTTATTAAATGCCCGTTATTGTTATATCTGCAAACTATATCTCTTCTATAAAGCTTTTTTATTTTAAATTTCTTTAGTTCAATTTTCTCTTAAGTATTTTTCTTTTCTTGACAAAATACAGAGAAAGCAAAGTAACTTTAAAGTTATTCTGTATCAAAGATGACAGGTTATTTGTTACTTGCAAATTTTATATTGAGTAAGTATTTCAAAATATTCATTAAAGTTAATGTAAATTTAACTTTTAATGTAAATTTAACTTTTAAACATTAATAATTAGCAATAATAATTAATATATAACAGTTCATCTTCAAATTAAATTTTTTTAACAGTCTTTTCTCTTTTTTTAAGACTTTAGTCTCTTTTTACTAAAGGCAAAATATGACAGTGGGAAGCAAAATTGTGCAATGTCCAGCATAGTTTTATAAATTAATGTAAAAGAAATTATCACCCGGTTTCTTTCATAATTTACTTCAAAGCATAATTGACAAAATTGAGTCATTACAAGCTAATTACTCTTTCAAAGCATGATATTAATAGTTAAGAGAGTTCAAATAGAATTTAGCAATAAAAACAAAAATACCTTAAAAGTTGTTTAGCAATTCATTTCAGGTCAACAAAATATAAGACTAGTAAATTAAAACTTAGATATTAAAAAAAATAATTAAAGAAAATTACCACTGTTATTTAAAGATGAGAAGATTGCACTGATCAGTCAGGAGATGAAGAAACAGAAGAAGACCCTATATACTGATAATCTCCATCTTTTATATCTCTCTTGACAGATCTCATCAATTTACGCTATTAAAAATAATGACTCCTATTTGAGAAAATGTCTGTTAATATGAACTAATTAATAAAAATTATGTAACTTTGTTCTACATTCTTTTTTAAAATTCACATGATCTTAATGACCAAAGTTGAAGAACTGTCAATTTAACTGTCTTTTATTAATTAATAAATTTAATAAAAATAAAATAAGATAATAAATAATATTTTATTCTTTTAAAACAAAATAATACCTTTTCTTTTATTTAAGTTTATCAGAAATTGTTATTTAAAATTTTTAACCCTTTTATTACTGAGTTAAACCAAATATTTATTTTTAAATGTTTAATGATTAAAATGAAATACCTTGGCAATTAAAACCAAGAAATCAAAAATTCACATGTGCACATGGATTCTCATGCATACAGGAAATTACATTTTTCTAATTAAATTTATCATGATAATTAACTTATATTTCTTTAAACAATTGAATATTATTTAAATAAATTAATAAGCTTTAATTAGGGATATCTTTTTTTAAAAAAATTTACTGTATAAAAAAACTTAAGCAGATGATTAATTACTATAAAGATAATTAAATAATTGCATTTTAATACTCATAAACTATCTGTTAATATTTTTAAACTTTTAACTATAAAATCAACTCTGTTTAGCTTTATTTTTTAGTATACATAAATTAAATAGTAACTTTTAACTTAAAGCATACATCTTTTAACACTAAATTATATCTTTATAACAGTTTTTAAATTATTAAATATTATCTATTTGACACTTATAATGAACCAAACAAAGTAAAATATTAATGCATAAGAGTTAGATAACATAATTTACACAAGATAAAGTATGTTGAGTTCAAACCCTATATTATAAATTTCAAAGATCTTAGAAGGAAAGTGGGAGAAATATTTTTTTCTCTATTCAACTGATTTTATTAGTGAAAGAGATAAAATCAATTTTAACTTAGTGTGAGAATTGTAAAAAAATAACTCATTAATAAGCAGTTGCCAAAATTGAGAATTATTGATTACTTTGGAGCACTGAAAGAGTAAGATAAAGACCAAAGAGACAGCTGATCATTCTTTGAATCACACAAAATATAAACTTTTGACAAAAATATAAGGATTAAAGATATTTGTATCACAGCCGCACCA
Source organism: Epiperipatus broadwayi (assembly GCA_028023455.1). Classification (NCBI taxonomy): domain Eukaryota; kingdom Metazoa; phylum Onychophora; class Udeonychophora; order Euonychophora; family Peripatidae; genus Epiperipatus; species Epiperipatus broadwayi. Next base: position 138,100 of record JAQFVV010006875.1, read on the forward strand.
ATAAAATGTTTTATAGGTAACCAGGTATTTCAATAACTAAATGTGTGTGATGTCATTAAAAAGCCAGCACATATATAGTCTGAAAAAATAAGACATTTAAGTTTAATCATTCTTATTACTTTTTGGGGATCAATGCTTCATTTTTATATATATTCATATTTGAAGGTTTCTACAGCAGCATGAGAGATACAAAGGTATTTTGTTGAACAGTCCCAACAGCCAATCCAAGGAACTCTATGCACATTGGAAGAGTTAAAAATTAAAAGGAAATTAACAAATAGTTTTCTATGGCTGATTTCCAAAGTCCAAAGAAGACTTCTGTTATTGCTTCACCTATGCCGTTGCTGAATTCAAATAAAAGCACAAAGTAAAAAATGCTGAAATTTACATTAAAAGCAGAAAATATCCATTTGTCTATAGAAGTAATCATACCCAGAGCAGAAGAAATGAAGAAACAATCCCAGTGTTAAAATAGTCCCAAAAGAAACACAATTTATGTCACAGCATCATCATCATTGCAGTAAAGCAGAATAATTGTAAGCAAAACCTAAAATAGAACTTTTCTAGTAAACCACTATCAATGATAAATCTACACATGTTAAACATTGGTATGTGGCTGAATTCAAATTCCTAACCTTGAACAAGCTGACTTTCAAATGAAATTCACTAAACTCATTGAATCGGTCTCTCCATCGAAAATAAAAGAGGAACTTGGTAATATCAATTTTAATGTTATTTCCTCAATGACTATTAACAATTTTCCTTTAGATAAATCCATTTATATTTCTCTCTCTAAGTATTAAAACAAGAATCAATCATTAGAAAGGGTTTTTCAATAATGATGAATATTGACTTTATCAATGATTATCATTATATATAATCTTTTATATATGTATTTTTTTATCAAATGTTTTTATTATGTATTAATTCAGGTATCATAAGAAATGTATTATTCTTATCATATATAAAGGTTGAATACAAGATTTATTAATGGGAAGTAACATACACACACACGCACACACACCTAATGATATAAATATGCCCACATGAATATTTGTGGATTTTACGTGCACAAATCGATAAGGGTAGTAATTAATTATCATGAGAGATAGATTCTAAAGTAGTTAGTAACCTAGATTAATGGAAATTGAGGTTAATAATTTGAAACCAATTTCTTTAGATATTCTTATCTTTATAATTCAACTAACTTTTCTCTACCTATTTTTTGATTATTATTTTCTAAGATTATAGATAAAAAAAAAGTATGTTATATGCAATATGCGAGTATGTGTGTGTATTGGATGTTATTTTAAAATTAAATGTTTCTATGATATGAGATTTCTATCCATCCACTAGAAATATATTAACATACACATATCATGCTATATTATATTAATGATTGAGTTTAAGTTTCATTAAGGGGAAGGGGAGGAGACTTTTGATTATTAGTATTAATATTGAATGTAGCTAATTTTATTATTAATTATGTAAATTTTCTATTTGCATATTGATAATTAACCAATAATAAAATTTAATTTGTTTTCATTAAAAGAAGTTTATATATTTCTTAGAGTTAATCATTGTCTTGTGAAGTTAGTTCAGTCATCATCATCACTGATGAATGTCAATCATTAAAACATAGTTTAAATATAATAATATTTTGGTAAATAATTATAGATTGATAAAAGATAATATTTGTGATGTGAGTTAGGCATAAAGCTGTGGCTGGAAGCATCATTATCATCTTATTAATAAATAACCTAAATAAATATGTTTAATGGCCATATATAAATAATGGTTCTCACTGTGTTTGTTTATTATTTGTGAATCATCATAAGAGATAATGTCTACCATCCAAGATCACTAAAGATTTAGTGAATTGCCATCGATAAGCTATAGTATTAAATGCGACCTAGTGAAAACTTATAATATTATTAAATGTGAACTTGAAAGAGTTATATGAGAATTTATTTGCACAACTAGAGAATAATAAGGATGTTTTACCGTTAATACAAGTGCAAATGATATTGTTATAAAATGGAAAATCCTACATACACTTATAAATAATGTACCAACTGAGGTTCAAAACAGGTAGAATTATAAGTAGGTATTTCTTCTGGATAATTATTGCAAAAACACATGTAGTTTAAGATTTACCTTGAATCAGTCATTAAAAAACATCTGTGTTGGAATTGTGCACCTGTAATAAATTAAAAAGAAATCTCAACCATAACTGAGGAGCACAAAGGTTCTGGAACTTGGTTAAAGTCTTAGAACTGGTAGGTTGTTCATAGATGTCTGAACAGATAAGTCATCTTGTCTAATATACCAGAATGCTAAATGGCATGATCTGTGAAAAAGGCACATTTGACATATGAAATTGAAACAAGAAATGGCTTTAGATTTGGGTTGGCACTAAATATTGGATTAAAATAAGTATCACAATATATATTTTGGCCCTAATTTAAATTGCAAAAGATTTGGACCATGTCAAATTAAGTTCTCTTTTGAATATAGAAAAGCATGTTGTTCTGATGGGTAGAAGATGTGAAGATGAGCCCAAATGTATGCTTTTATTACAGACAGAAGTTTATAATAGGTCTTGTTTTAAATAAAACCCAGATCCATGAGCTATAGTAAGCAAGTATTCCACTAAGAATAGCATTCATTATATGAACTTTCACAATGGCATACTCATTTCTGGGATAAATGAATTCATTTTCTTATTGAATGTGAATATGATGATGAATCTGTTCAAATGATAGCTTAATTGCATTTTAGATGGCTTAATTGGAATGCTGAGAAAGGATGAGGGATTACCCATGAAGAAGGATGGTAATTTAAGGCCTGTACACATTTCCACAAAGATGACTTGCAAATGTGTTGTGGAACCAATTGATGTTTAGAAATTTATTTAAAATATTGAGAATGAGGGAAATGTTTTGGAGGATTCTGAAAATTATCAGGATATCATCAACAAAGGATATGGCTTGACAGTAATTCCAAGATGAGAAACAAAAAGACCATCAGTGTAGTGTTCAATTTTTTTAGGGCAGTGGTGGCAATCCTTTTTATGTGTGCTTGCCAAAAATTTCCAAAAAAATATTTATCAAATGATTGGCGTGCCATACAGTTATTAAATCAAAACATAAACAACTTAATTATTGCAGTTTTTTAAAAGTTTATAAAACAAAATAAAATAATAACAATAATAATTAAACAAAATTTCTAAATAAGTTAAATACAAGTAAACGATATTTATTTAGAAGAGTACAAGTTGAATAAAAAGTAATAGTAAAAAATTAATAGTAATTAAAACAAAATTTTGGAAATAAACATATAAAATCAACATAAATAGATATTATTTAATGAGATTTTTGCTGTTGTACATTGGATGCAAAATATTTTATATCTGGTTCATATTTTGTCATTTTTAATAATGTACATGCACACCTAGATTCATCTGTTATTCTATTTCTCGAACTGTCTTTAATTAAATTCGTTTCTGAAAACAATAATTCATATGCATAAGTAGAAGAAAAAAATAATAATATAGCAGTTGCTAATTTTTTTAAACAATTAAATGTTTTAGGAATAGCATTCCAGGCAGTTAGTAGTTCCCCTTCAGCATTCTTTTTACATATATCCAACAATCGAATATTTTCCATTGTTTCTATTTCATTCCTCAAGTCAACAAATTTCTGTTTCCATATAGAACTGGATTGAAAATCTACTGATTTCTTTTCCATATCGTTCAAATTAAGCCACTCAAAAATTTCTACCTTGAGGCTATCCATTGATATTATATCTGGATATAAAATAAATTTTGATATTTCTGAAAATTGTTTCAACTGTGTAAATCTTAAAGAAAAATCATCAATTATCGATTGAATAACAGCACAAAAATCTTGTGTCAATTTTACTTGATCCGACTTCTTATCAGATTCTGAATCAATCAAGAACTTTTTTAGATTTGGAAAATATTTGAAGGTGTAAGAAATAACATCACAGTTGAAAATTTGTAATTTAACTTCGAATGCTTTGATCAAATCAAACATGACAACAATTGTCATATTATAACCTTGAAGTTTCACTTTAATTCATTTAGATGTGAACACATACCAGTAAAAAACTTTAATTTTAAAAACCATTCAACATTCATTAATTCATTATATTTTTCAATGATTTTCTCATTATGTAAAAAATGCCTAATTTCTTTTAAACACTCAATGAACCTTTGAAAAACTTTTTCTTGGCTTAACCATCGGACATTGTTGTACATAAGTAAATCATAATATACTGAGTTTATCTCACTCAATGTATAGATATAAAATTGATTAATTTAGTTATAATGTTCATAACATCATCCAGAGGCTTAAAGCTGGCCTTCATGCATAAAAGCGCCTGATGTATAATGCAATGAAAACCCAAAATTGAATGTCTAATATGGTTGGTAAATAAAGTGAGAAAACTATTTTTTTTCCAGTCATAAGCATCAGCTGTAGTTACTGATACAATTTTGGAAACTTCTATGTTGCAAATATCTATTCCTTTTGTTGTTGTTACTAATAAAGTGAAACTGATCAATTCTTCTTTGATATTATTCCCAACACAATAGTGAGTAAAAATAGCCAAACGAGCTGATCCATTTATGTCTGTACTTTCATCAAGGCAGAGAGAAATTAAATTAGATTTTATATATCATAAGTTATGTTGTTAGCCATTCACAGGATTCTTTCTTTAATTGTATTTCTAATCAATGATAAATCTTTTATGCTCTGAATAATTTTTGCTTTGTTTTCAAAATCTTCAAAAAGAACTGGTGCATATTTCATCCAATCTTCTTTCATATATTCTCCATCATTAAAAGGTTTTTCATGTTTGTCAGTTACATTTGAAATTAAAAAAAATAGCAGCAACAGTCATATTTGAATGATTTTTGATAAATTTCATTATAGATGTTGATTGAATATTTATATTTTTAAATGCTGGGGCAATATATTCTTTTTGTTCAACTTTACTTTTTTCACAGAATGATTTATGATTAGTTTCATAATTCCATTTTACCAGTGATGTTCTCAATACAACTGTCCTGGAACATAAAACACATACTGCCCTGGTGCCTTTGTTAATCATTCCATACTCATATCCACCAATGTTGAAATTCTCTACTGCTTAATAATTTTTGTTTTTTATTTTCATTAGTCATATTACTATAATGGTAACAAATTTATTTAAAAATAAATTTAAATGAACTTTAATAATTTTATAAATAAAAGATTTATCATTTCACTTTTACAGCAAAACTTCAAGCAAAAAAAAAGTTATTTGATGATTACGCATTTTGTTCCTTAGTTTGCAATTTTGGATTACATTAAAAAAATGAATTGTGTCAACATGTTTAGGTGAAAAAAAATTACAACAGAAAACCATTTGATTAACTTTTACTTTAGATTTGAAAAAAACTTACTTCAAAGAGTTATAAAATATTTTACTGATTTTACTTTCTAGAGTTTTATTGGTATCATTTGACAGGTTTGTAGAATGTCATACCATAGTATACCGGTACCATTTTTTTTATTTAAAATATCATAATTTATTGCTTCTAATCAGAGTTCAATTGTAAATTAGATTCTAATATAATATTATATTTATTTATTTATTGTACCATTAGTTTACAGTAAATTTTTATTAGTACAGATTTTAGCAACAAAAAAATATTGAAGAAAATTATGATACATAAATAGTTCATGTGAGTAAAAAATTCGAACATGTCATCTTTGGAATGCTTGCCATAGGTTTTCCATCACTGTCTTAGGGAATTATATAAATTTCAAATAGTAATGATTCAAATAGTGAGGCCTGTGAAATGCCATGACTAGGCTTAAAAGATGTCAACAGCCACATATAATTATTCAATTTAATTGATCTATTAGTAAGGTAATTCTTGATGGAAATCATCAGTTTGTGTTCAGACAGGTGTTTGGGTAGAGCAGTGAAAAGATGCTTCCAATTAACTAGATCAAAACCTGCCTTAAAGTCAACTTGGCATGCAATGTAATCTGTATATCTGTTTTCTTTGGCAAACAAGATTGATTCTTGTACTAAAAGAATAGCTTGAGAGGTGCATTGAACTTTTACTGCATAATGTGAAGTTGATAGTTTTGTCAGAATAAATTCATTCAGTCATAATTATGTGTGATAAATACTGTTGAAAAATATTTGCTGTTAGATTAACATTAAAGTAAATAATCTCAGTAGATCATTTTTAGTATTAATAAGCAGCTGATTTACTGGAAGCCATCTACCTGCATGGAAGGAAAATGTTTAGCAATCTTAACTTGAAAATTCGATACACACCTTACATAGTTGATATAAATTATTGTATATGTATATTTGTACATGCTTTTTATAAAAAAACTTACATTTTTGTTAAATAAATGTAACAAAAATACCATAGATTTCATTTATCATTCTACCAATGTGAGAATATCTTGTCACAATAAACTTAATTACAGTAGAACAAAGAGGTGTGGTTGCCTACTTATTTTTCAATAATATATCTGGTTCTAGAAAAATATTTCTTCAAAGAAAATATTCTCCCATTTTGAAGAATATCCCGAAATGCAAGTCAGATTCTTTTGTTCAATTTGAAAAGCCATATTGAAGGGCATAAACAAACATCTTGTTACAATTACATTTAGAAGACATTTTAACTAGTTTTGAAACCAGACATAGAATTCACTAAATCTAGTAAAGAAATGACCAAAATAGCCTTTGAATGCTGTATTATAAATGAATTAAGAGAAATTTAGTCAATAAAGTCATAAACTCTGCTATTATAGTTTGGGGTGCAAAGAAACAAAAATGAAAGAGCAATTTATCCACTACTTTGAACAATTTTTAGCAAAAATCTTTTATTATACATATATGCATACACAATCTTATGTTTCAACTGTCCTGCAGTCTTCTTCAGAGGCATAATTGAAATGTAAGATAGTGTATGCATATATGTACAATAAAAGGTTTTTGCTAGAAAATGTTCAAAGTAGAATGGACAAATTGCATTTATATAAGATATTGCAGCAAAATAAAGGAAATGGTGAATTTGGTAATATTTCTGACAAATGAAAGAAATTGAAATTGTGGACAAAATAAAGGAATATATTCAAGCACTAAATATAACATACATGTAAACTCTGAAAGCATTGCAAGAAATGAAAAGTCATGCAAGAAGCACTTATTAGATTTTTCAGCAAATAATTTTGGTCACAGTTGAAAATATTAATGAAGGTGTTGTAACAAATCTACCTGCAGTAGAGTATTTGAGAAAAATCTTAGTACAGGTATAAGATTTTCTTTCAACATTAAAAAAATATTGAAAATCTTGTTATTCCAATTTACAAAAAAATAGTGAAAACTTTATTTTGTATGATTCTGATTTAATAAATCAAAAAAGTTTAATATTTGAAGCTTAAAAAAATATATACCTAAAATTTTTTTGATGTTGGTTCATGGCAGGAATATTTGGTGTTTATGTTTAATTTATTTTACTAGGGACTCCAGCTGTTTCTTGTCTTTATTGCACTTGTCTCTTAAGAAAGTAACAAATTTTAACAATAGACATTAATTTCTTCATTACTTTATTTTTAATTTTTAAATGAACTGGAATATTTATGAAAAGGCTCAGGACTTTTCTACCTGTATAATAATTCGTTACAAATGTGGAAAATGTTTTTGCATGCTTTTACCTTAAGTAATCAAGGCTTTTGAAGTATTGATTGATCTTTGGACACAATAGCACACAATATTATTGGTTATTTTAAATATTCTTACATTGGAAAATAAATTAGTTAATGCAGAAGATTATCAAGAATTGATCTCAATACTTGGAATGTGTTTTCCAAAGGCCTAACAGAAATAAATAACATTGCAAAAGAATGACATCAAAAATTCACGTGTCACTTGGGTATTTCCATCCCAATATTTGGACGTTCACCACACGTATTCATAAAAAAACACATTTTTAGAAAGTTCATATGAACCACTAGTTATCTATGGCAAAAATAATAAAACATAAAAGTTTATCTGTTTCTGTCATGAATACAGTAATTGAAATAAAAAATCATTCTATTATAGATTATATAAAAAGAATAGCTTTTAATATTAGTTTTTAAATATGTATATCAATAAATGTTCAGATATTTTTTTTGTGTATTACGACTATTTTTCCCTAAGAAACTATATATTGATTTTTATTTATATATATTTTTAATAAAGCTATATATTATTTTTGATTGACAACTTAGCTTTTAATCTTATTTTTTAAGTAACCAGTTTAATTCATCTTGTAGATATTTTGTTTTTAATTTTACTATTCCCCCCCCCCCCCGAAAAATAGAGAGAGATTTAAAATTGGCAAATATTTTTCTTTATGGAGTTTTTACAATATGTTTCCAAGAACAGTTCTCTTCACCCTATTCCAGAGCTTTCTACTGTGAGTTGAATAATCAATCAATGAACATTAGATAGTAGTACTATATTATCTTCCTCAAAACAGTTTTGGGCTATATTCTAGTTCAAAAAACTTTAAAATATTTGAATTCAAGTCATATCATTTAAATAATTATATATATATATGTAATGATATTCTTATTCAATATTTGTATTTCTTCGAAGTTATATGGGTAGCTATGGTTGTTAAAAAGCCAAAGACACCAAAATGTATGGGTTCTGAACTGAGTTCAGACCCATATGACTATATAAGCTATTGAGCTTAGATTGAAATTATTGTTTTCAATTTCATTCTTATAATTTTGTAGTTAAGTACAGATAAAAGGTGGCTGCTGGAGGATTGTATTAGATTCTAAGATCTAGGTGCAGTACTCTCAGATCCATAGCTCCTCACTGATGAAGGCCACAAGCAGAAACTAGTCTGGGGATATTGGATGAGTAGGCACTAGATAGGGATTTCATGCACAAGCCTTCTGGCATCCATTGATTACTCTGGTTGGCACAGGTTACTTCTTTACTTAAAGTTTGGTGACAATTGCTCAAGCCTCAAAATAAACTACACATATATAACCTACCATTATACTAAATCAAACAGACTGTCATTCTTTTGTTGCTATAATTAATAAAATGTTTAGATTTCCCAATAACTTTTATTTAAATATCTTAATTTGTATAAAAAGTAACACATTACTATTAGTAATTTAATTAAAAATACTTATTTTTAAAACATTGCATCTTAATTACAATAATTCTACATGTACTGAATTATGTTTATTAATGATATTTTATAGTGTTCATATGTTTTACTCAGTTTAGAATATCAGTAGAGTGGCCAACTTTGGAATGTGACATACTAGGATTAATTCTAATGCCATCTTGTGTACAAAATGTTAATAACAATATTACATTTTTATTTTCATTATTTATGTCATTTTATCTTTTTACACATTTTATTAAACAGCTTTAAACATTAATTTTAATTAAGCACATGATCAGCACATAAATACATGTAAGGCTTTAACTGTACCTTGAGTTCTCAATTTTACCAGGAGAGAAACTTCTACAAATCTTAACACAAGATTATGCCTTTATAAAGATAAGAACAGCCATCCTATCTTTAACCTACTTTCTAATTATATAGGCAAATCTAAAGCATTTTGATTTGAGAGTGTGAAACTAGTAAGTTCTTCACTGATTAAGTCCACTACCATCTCTAAAAATCAACATTTGTAAAGTTTTTTGATTCACAGCAAATTAATATTTAGATCTTATAATTAAAAATATTTCAAATCAATTTAAAGTTGTAAACATTAATTCTTATTAAGCATATGGTGAGCACATAAATACATATAAGGCTTTAACCATACTACTATGCACCTTGAGTGCTCAATTTTACCATGAGAGGGATCTCTTAGTTTTAATAATGATATTAGCTTTTTTATGCCACATTTCTTTGGATGTTGGCCTGGGTCTAGCTAAAAACTTATAATTAATCTATACTCCACTTTATGGTTCAAATCTAAGGAAAACAGATTGAATAAAAAACATAATTTTTAAGAAGATATTATTGAATGCCAAAATATTTAATTCTTAACAAATTTTATGATATCAATATTATTTAATCCAATTCTCTTGATTATAATAAAACACATACATGATTGTACTATTGACAAAGTCTAAAAAGTGTATCCAGTGGAACAAAACAAATGTTTGATTTTTTTATAGTTATTCAACATAATCAATAAATAAATAAAATAAAGTTCAAGGTATTTTAATGGCTTCTAAAAATGTTTCGAAAAAACAATCTATATATGAAAAATTAATTTTTTTCCCTTAAATAAATCCTGGCTAAATCTCTAATTGTAGAACTATATAATATGACTTACTTACTAATAAGCATTACAAAAATAAAATATTATAAATGTAAATATTTTAATTATTGAATGAAAACACGTGAAACTATTTTTGTTAATAGAAAATGTAACCAAGTTATGTGTGTGAAATTTTAAATTAAAAGTAACTAATGTATTTTTAAATTAAACAACTATATTTAATAAGTTGGTGCTAATAGAATAAAATAGTTATATCATCATGTGATTTAAAATTGAACTATTTTGGTAATCCTAATAAAATATAAAAGTTATTTTAATAAAGAATATAAGTAGGAAAATTTAAATTATTAGACTATATATATAATAAATTATAGTTATTAATAGTATGATGAATATTCTGTTATTTATATAGTGTACATACATATGTATAATGTTATAAATAAAAACTAACTCCCTAAGTATGCTCTTTAATATTCTCCGTGTACTCTTCCATGAGGATTGTCTTTAAAATCATAAGTGTATGCTTATGTTTAGAGTTTATTTTCTATATAGACCAGAGTTTTATCACTATGCTTAAATCAGGGTGTTAATCTGTTGGGTATATGAAATATGAATTATCAATTAAATTGTATAAACCTATTCAATCTACTGGGAGAGATACAATCTCATTTTAACCAACTGCAATGAAATACAAAGTAAATTTTGTATTTACTGTAATAAATATTCTGATATTTATGTATCACACATACATATGTAATATTATAAATAAGAACTAACTTCTCTGAGCATGCACTTTAATAAACTCTGTGCATTCTCCTATGAGGATAGATTTTAAAAGTATAATAGTATGCTTATGCTTAGAGTTTATTTTCTATACAAACCTGTCTTTACTCACTAAAGTCAGAGCTTCAATCTATTGAGTGACTGAGATATGAATTGTCAATTGAATTGTACAAACCTATTTAATCTACTGCAGGAGAGAGATGCTTAGAGTTTATCTTCTATATAAACCAGTCTTTTGGTGCCTGAGATGAATTTTACATTGAATTGCACAAACCTATTCAGTTTACTGCAGGGGAGAGTATCTCACTTCAGTCCTACAGTAAATTAAATAAGTTTGCATAATTCAATTGATAATTCATATCTCAGGCAGCCATAAGTTTCAAGCCCTGATTTAAGCACTGTGAGTAAATACTGGTTTAGATAGAAAATAAACTCTAAGCATAAGCATACACTTTTGCCTTTAAAGTTTATCCACACAGGAGAGTGCATGGAAATTATTAAAGCTCATGTTCAGAGAAATTAGTCCTTATTTATAATATTGCATATGTACATGCACTATATAAATAACAATATTTATTACAGTAAATTCAAAATTTACTTTGTAGTTTATTGCAGGTGGTTGAAAATAAGATTGTATCTCTCTCCTGCAATAGATTGAATAGGTTTATATAATTTAATTGATAATTCATATCTCAGGCACAATAGATTGAAGCCCTGATTAAAGCATGATGAGCCAAAACTGGTTTATGTAAAAAATAATTTCTAAGCATAAATGTACACTTATGCTTTTAAAGTTGATTCTTATGGGAAAGTGCATGGAGATTATTAAAATGCATGATCAAAGGGATTAGTCATTATTTATAATAATAGTAGAATAACAAGCACATACAAAGTTAAATAATAATGTAAATATTTAATTATTGAAGGAATATAACTTTGTTAATAGAAAATGTGAATAAGTTTATGCACGAGAGATTTTAAATGGGTTTCCAAATAAACAAGAACTATTTTTAATGAATTATTGATATGACAGTTAAAGTTGATCTAAATATTGATTCAGAAAGAAAAACAGAGGCAAAACAGACTCTCTTTTCTCCTCATTATGTGGAATCGAGCTCAGAGATGGCTATAGATAATATTTTTAATAACCAGGTAAGTAAACTAGAATTACTCATATAATATCAGAACCAACCCAAGAAGGGGAGAAGAGTGGTGCAATGTTTCCATGGGAAGATATGATAGTGGTGGCTGTAGGTTTTTTTTTTTAAATATTATAAAAACAGATATTTTTAAAAATTATCTTATTCACAGATATTTCTTATTTCTACAAACAATTTCACAAGATTGTTCAAAAAATAATATGAAAACTTAAAAAAAAAGTTATAAATTTCTAATTTACCAAATAAATATTTTTGTTTTTAAAGTATTATTTAATTATTGTTAAAAAATGTTTTTTTAAACATTAATTTATTTTATTTTAGCACGTGTTTTAATCTCCAGGTTTATTTTATATAAATAAATGAATAAAACACACAAGGCATTTACCAACACATTAAATGATTCAAGTCATATATCATTCAAGTTTCTTTTGTGAAAGCACTATGGAAAAATAGTTTTTAATTTACACATTTTACGTCATAGAAAGGATGGGGGGGGGGTCAAATTTATCTTACACAAAGGCGCTTCTTACCCACATGGCAGTACTGAATATAAACAGCAAATTTCATCCTTTGTTTAAGGTTATAGGTTAAATAGTAAAATAAATTTTAAGTATTGAGAAATTAATATCAAATCATATTTTGGTCATATGTATAAAAATAGCAGAGATCTTTTTTTTATATAAATTTGATTTAGATCAACAAGTTCTTACTTCATTTAATTAAATAAAAAATGTTTAAAACTTTAAAAAAAAAGTATTTAGATAATTAAAGATTTTATTTTTGCTATATTAAAAAAATAATCTATGAAATCTTGCTTTAATAATATTTTTCAGCTTATTATTATTAATAATAATAATTAACTAAATAATAAATATGTTTTGTTTCAAAAAGTATTAGACGTAAGATTTTTTTTTTTTTTGCATTGGAATATTAAAAGAAATTAAGATAATCTTTTAATCTCTTAAACACATTTTCAATTACACGTCTTTGATGGAATAGTTTTAATTAAAATAGAAAAGAGTAGAAAATAAGTGTTTTCAGGATTAGTCTGTGTTTCTCAATCAAGATTGGTGTTCAGTTATAGGCTATCGTTAAAAAAAAACTTATACCTCTAGTAAAGCAAGCTAGATTAGTTAGTAACAAATAAAAACTTAGTTTATCTGATCTGCCTGTAAATCACCTTGAAAGGTACTATTGTGTTTGGGTAACAGACAAATGATGACACTAAACACTACTCAACAATAACTATGTATAATTTATTAGTGACAAAAATATACACTCATGTTAGTTAATAAAACATATAAATATGATTTATACAGTTTAATGCCAAGGTAGTCATGCCAAGTAATGTAACCCACTTCCAGCTATATAAGTAACCTGCCATGTGAGTTCAAATATGACTCTTCTGGCTGTACAGTACAGCTTGCCTCGAGTCGGCTCTAGTTCAGACTCTTTCGGCTATGCAGGATAGCTTTCCTCAAGTTGACTGCAGACATAGCAGTTTCCAGTCTTTAGGTGGACCTGCCTCACTGCATGGACATTGCAATAATGATTAGAGAAAATACTTTGGCTGCTGGTAGAGGACGTTCAGTTGTTCCGGTTGACAGAAGTAATTGCTCTCTGCCTTGCCTCCAAAAAGGCTAATTATTTAATGGCAGATCCCCTAAATTACTGGAAACACTTGCATTATGTATACAACTTCCAATGAAGGATTTATCCCCATTGGATAGTGACTGGGTGCTAGCCAATCAGACAAGGAATCTGGAATAGTCCACTTCTAAAGGCAAGGTCAGATGTGATAGGTTACCATAGAGTTTGGTCTATCAAAAAGTAAAATTATTCATGGGATTATTAGCTGTGGCACATGATTAAATAATAACAATATGTAGTACTATCAAATAATTGCTTGGGAATGAACATTAGTTTCTAATTGGTTATTAGTAATTAATAATAAAATGGCTTTATTGTGTAGTACTTCATAAAAAGTTCAAGCACTCAAAAGTTCTAGAACAGAAATCAATATATAACCTTTTATTCCAGAGTCTGATACTCTACAATTAATTACCTATTTGAAATTGCTAATGATAGATGCAACAAATACATCTGCTAAAAAAAAAATCAAATTGAATTAAATGTGTACATTTTTATTTTTCCGTAATTATTGCAGTCCCCCCCTCCCCCCAAAAAAAGAAGAAAGGAAATAAATTATAAGGTTTTTAAACAATATATAATTAAAAAATTAAACCACCCTTTTCTAGCTATTAATATTAGACAGTGTTCTTTTATGTATTTAATGGATTTAATATTTACTGTATTTTACTAAGCACAGTACTGAAATGAAACTAACATATTTAACATATCACCTAATATGTATTGATCCTTAACAATGGACAAATATAAATTTGTCCATAATGTTGTTTTCAAATAATTAATAATGATTCCAACACAACTGAAATAAAACAACTATATAAAAATAAATATTTTCTTTATTACTGAACCAGTTTTCGCCCTAAATTAAGACCTTTTCAAAATGCACTAATATAGAGAGAAAAGCGTTCCAATAATATTTACTTTTATATAATTCTTTAATTTCAGTTGTATTGGAATCATTATTAATATATATTGATAAGTTAATTTTATGTAAAATTGGATTTGTTTATTAAACTACAGGATTTAATTTAAACCAATATTTCAATATTTTGGATCTGCTTATTCATCCATTTCAATAAATGAGTAATCATTATTATTATTCTTTTTCTAAAAATATTTTGAACTAGTCATCTTTTTAGAAACAAATATTTTGAACTAAGAAATATAAATAATTGTTATATATATGTAACTTTTAAAAATTAATAATTTAGATTTTTTTATCACTATACTTAATAATATCTACACTAATAAACATTTTTTTAAAAAATATATGAATAAAGATATTTTATAATACAAATGACCCTAGTTTGCATGTTGTGATGAACTAGCATTCATTTACTGACCACAATCATCATTTCTCACATACAACTCCATTATATGTGCAGTATCTATCAATAGCAAATCATTATAACTTGATTTAAAAGTGTCAAATTTACTCCACCAACAACTTTGATATGATCCACTCTAGATATATACAATAATAATTATTACTAATCACTGATTAAACTAGAAATTATTCTTACTTCAGATATAAATTTTAAACCTTAGTTAAAGATTAATATATCTGTTTTTTTAGTTAATCTCACAGATTTTGTAACTCAAAAGAATTAAACATGCTAAAGACTTTTAATTTTCAGTATGTAAATAGCTAGAATAAAAATAGCATAAATACAAATCTTGATACTAAATCAAGTCAAATTAAAATAAAAAACCTATAGGGTGACCAAGTGAATGATGGCTATGATGGTTTATAGTTTTGAATCATGTCAACGAAAACTATGGAGCAGCAATTGTCGCCATAGACCTTGGTATCTTGAATATAGTTGCAATTGAATGCTGCCATATATTTTATCTTGAAGTTTAAACATTATGATTGCCTTATTTCCTATGAGTGGTTTATTATCTTGTAACTAAATCAGTACTATAGATATTTATAATTTCCTTGCCAATATAATATTATGTAGTTATATGAAATATAACTTTAAAGAACTTTTTCACTTGCATGGTTTAACAGGTATAGAAGATTATGATAAAAGAAGATTAGTTGAAGATCTAGCAGTTAATATGCTCTACCATTCCATAGACTATCATCAACATTTTCAACTATTATCAATCCTTTCAAGAATGAAAGTCTTGCTAAGTTATAAAATGAAGTTATAGGTTAGAGGAATTTTCTTAATTACTCCAACAAACTTCTTAATGACATTCATTCATCTCACATATGGTCTTTTTCTAGATTTTTTAAAATCTCTTGAGATCAGTTTAAGACTTCAACTTACTCCAACAAACTTCCTTATGTCATTCATTCATCTCACACGTGGTCTATTTCTAGATTTCTTAAAATCTCTTGAGATCAGTTTAAGACTTCAACTTACTCCAACAAACTTCCTTATATCATTCATTCTTTCACATAAGGTTCTATGTCTGGATTTCTTAAAATCTCTTGAGATCAGTTTAAGACTTCAACTTACTCCAACAAACTTCCTTATGTCATTCATTCATCTCACACGTGGTCTATTTCTAGATTTCTTAAAATCTCTTGAGATCAGTTTAAGACTTCAACTTTCTAATCTGTTATTATCTCTCCTAGAAGTATGCCTGACCAGACTAAATTTTTTAAAAATCTTTTAATAATGGTAATAATATTTGTTTATTCTCTTACCATGTATTTTACTTTTAATCCCTTCTTATAATTCCTAATATATCTCTGACCATATTTTATTGATTTGTATTGTCCTTCAGCTAAGCATCCTAATCTTAGAATGATATTTAAGATCATGGTTAAACACATTTATGAAAAAACTTTCTTTTCCAAATAAATAGACATTTTCTTTGAATATTTAGTTATTTCTGTCAAAGGCATTCTATATACGTTTAATTCTGTCATTAATTTCATTCATTATGTTTCCATCTAAAATAAGTATTTGGTCAATATATTTGTAATTGCTAACTTTTGGTTTAGTACTATCATTTATTGTTTATTTTTCTTTTGTGAAATGTCATTTAATATTATTTTAATTGTATTTTTTTGTCTCTATCTGACAGCTCTTGTAAAATTTTCTAAAATTCTGAAGCATTATTTGCAAAAACATCATCTTCAAAATCTAGATGTGATAAATAAAATCTATTTATTTTTATTTTCATAAAACTGTGGTTAAAATTTTTTGCAGATATGGAATCATCTGTCATATATCCTTATCAATGTTAATATTCTTAGTGTCACTATGTAAACTAACTACTGCTGTTGCAGAAATATTCTTTAAATTCTTACAATATCTATATCTTAACATTCCAAAATTTTAATTATGCAAAAATGCTTATACATTCTAATGTCTTTTTATAATCTATGTCAACTCGTATCTATATAGTGTTTCTGTTAAGATGTCAACAATAATTCTACCAAATTCTGAAGTTTTTCTATTCTTCACTGATTTGCTTTCTTGTTTAATCTCTTCATTTAAAATAAAACCTCTAAATCATCACATGATTACCATTTCCTATGATTATAAAAGCTGTTAAAACAATAGCAAACTATCCAGTATAGTAGTGCTACCTATTGCAAACTCCAGTAATCAATGAATGCAAGAAGATTTATGCATAAAATTCCTATCTAATGTCTACTCTTCCAATATCCCCAGACCAGCTTATAGCTTTGGTGCTCTCAAATCCAAGGATCCTCATTGATGAAAGCCACAAGTTAGAAATTAGTCTGGGGATTGAATAAGTAGGCACAAAATAGGGATTTTATGCACAAACCTTCTTGCAATTATTGATTACTAAGGCTTACACTGGATGGCACTACTGTGTGGAGAGTTTGCTATTGTTCATTTAAAATACCTGGTGTGTTATAATTGTAAAGATTCCTTTTATTTTTTGTCTTTTATTACTACGTAGTTTTTGTTTTACAGAATTCTTATTCACTTCATGATGTCATTTATCTTTTTAATAATAGATACTGTCTTTATTTAATGCTGAAATAAATTTTCTTCAAACACCATGATAATGCATTGCACTTTTGAGACTTCTGTTTTCTTCAAAACTTTTCTTATTCCATTTCACAGCTGTATTTCTATACACACCATTTATAAAATTCCAAATATCTGATTCTTCTAAGTGAATAATTTTTAAATATTTACATATTCTTTTTCTTCTTCATACTTTACCGTATTTCAGTTAAATATTTATGAGTGAATCATCACTTTTTTGGAACCAATTCTCTAAGCAGTAGTTCTTGTTAAAGTATTAGTTATTTTAGTCTGATTTATAATCAGAATCTGTTAATGTTTTAAAATGATTAGCAATTTTAAATTTAAAATCGTTGGAGTATTTCCAAAGGTTGTGACATTGTCTGCTAATCCTATCTTTTTTAATAACTTTGTCTCTAGTTTTACATTGATATGTATCTTACATCTTAATAATCAATATCACTTCCTGTATTGAATCTATTAAGTATGCTAACAGTTTTAATTCTCTATGTGATATGGCATAATTGATAGAGTGTCTGACTTGGGATCGGAGGTCCCAGGATCAATTCTGGCACTTGCAGGTCTGATACTTGAATTTCTTTTAAACTCCCAAGAAATAAATCCATATGCATTTATTTGTTTTTACAGTTTTAAATATATATTTTATCTTATCAAAATATAATTCAAATTCGCTGTCTCTTCATTTGGATGCTTCCATATTCATTTCTGTTATATATATTTTTTAAAAATGAATTCATAATATGCACATTTTCTTTTTCAGCAAATTCCACAAATTTATTTCCAAATTTATTCATAATATTTTCAACTTTCAATTATTTCCCAATGCTAGCATTAGCATATTCCATCAATTTTATAAGTTGTTGTCTGATCAAAATGCATCAAAAGCATTCTGCATATCTAAACAAAACCCTCTACTTTTTGAGAAGTGTAGGTGCACATACCTGAATTATCTGCACTTGATATCTTCCATTAAGTTGAAAAACTAATCTTGCCATTCTCTCTGATATACTATTAATGACTGCAATATTGTTTTTCCATTTTTTATTTATAATAAATTCCATTATATTTGCAATATTTGTGTCTTTATAGTAAAGTACATGGCTGCTTACCAAATTAATTTTTTCTAACTTCCCAAAGTTTGACAATGTCCCAGTTAATATTAGAGACATACAATTATGTATAAATAATATATATTTATATTAAGAGTAAAAATGCACAACGCTAAATGGGTTTGTAAGTAATTATTAAAAACTAGTTAACACTTTATTGTCTAAAGGAAGTTGCCTTGACAACAGTTTGAATTTGTTGATTGTTATTGTTATTGGACTGTCTAAGTGTTGACTTGTTTTTAATTATATATATATAATTTGTGGGAGCTTTCGTGTAATAAAAATATATTAAATAACTGACATTTCAGTACAATAGCAAGTACTTTCCTCAGAGCTGCTTCTTTCTCAAATCATATGATTTGCGAAAGAAGAAGCTCTGAGGAAAATACTTGCTATTGGACTGAAATGTCAGTTATTTAACTATTATATTTTTATTACATGAAAGCTTCGGAAATAAAGTATGAATACATCATTTATCCGTGAGACTATTAAAATTAATATATATATATTATTAAAAACCAGTCAATTAAAAAATACCAGTCAACACTTAGACAATCCCAATGTCAATAACAATCAACAATTAAACTGTTGCCAGGGAAACCTCCTCTTAACAATAAAGATGACACACACACATATATCGAACTTAAAAACAATAATTTACAGATTCTTTGCTTAAATATCATAGGGTCATTATCAAGTAAACAGTGTTAAGAAAGATATTCTCAGCATCTTACTGCTTTTTGTTGATAATTGTTATTGACTTTACAGCTTCTGGAATATGATGGTCATAATATAATTTTATCTGTTATAAATTGAATGAAAGAGAACAATCGTTTTGATATATATTCCCACATTCATCCAGCCATTAAAATGGTGTCTCTTATCAAGTGTTTGAGAAGATAGACCATGATGATTTTTGGTTTTAAATTCAGCCATTAAAATTTTGATGTTGGATGATGCTTGTTGATGAGAAGCCCATCCACATTCATTGTATAAATAATAACAGTAATAACAATTGCAGAAACAATAAATGAGAAATGTATCTAGAGGCAAAACTCTCCATATAGTAGTGCCACTCAGTGCAAGCCAGAATAATCAATGAATGCAGGAAGGTTTGTTAATAAAATCCTGATCTAGTGCCTATGCATCCAATATCTCCAGACTAGTTTTTAGCTTGTGATTTTCTTCAGTGAGGAGCCTTGGATCTGACAGCACTGCACCTCCTACATCCATTGATTATTATGGCTTGCACTGAATGGTGCTACTGTATGGAGAGCTTTGCCTCTGTGCAAACAGCTTGTGTAAACATAAATAATGGTGATCATGTGATGTTTAGTGGTTTAAAGGTATCCAGCTCAGTTTTTTTAAAGTCTCTGTGAGAAATCAAACTGTATTTCATTTTAATTAATAGAAAACATCTTCCTGCATTTCATGTTTTTAAATGTACTATTAATTCATGTTTAATATCCTGATGAGAAATATGTTCAAAGATGAGTGAATGAGTTATTTAAATATTTTTCTGAGACAAAGAAAGCACCAGAAAGTCTTTAGTATAAGTAAAAAAATATACAATATTCTGGATGATATGGAGAGTATTACATAAATAAGATTCTTTTATTCATTATTTGAATGAAATATACAGTTTATTAGTATAGGCAAGGGTTTTTATGTTTTACATTTTACTATTTTATTTCTGAAAGCATTTTTATATAATTTTATTCATGAATAATGTTTTATATGATACTGTTCTGAATTGTCCCATATGCTATTCAATGCTTAATTCTGATTGCAAATGATAAATGAAACAATGAATAGCTCTATTGCTCAAAAGTTCATAAGAAGTTTGATAACTGAAAGCAATAGAATGAAGTGTGAACCTGGACTTTATACTGTCCAAAACAGAAACAATAGTAATATCAGTATTCATTTTTTTGTTTTACATTTATTTATATGTACAGCCATTTAAAATATTGAAGCACATGATATATATTCAAATAATAAAAGTTAGAATGTGATTAATTGCTTTAAGTGATAATATAAACAAATAAATTATAATCTATATAAAGGTTTCTTTAATTGTATAAAGGAGATAAATTACAGATATTGAATTCGTATTAATGTAATTCAAATAATATGTGAAGAAAAATTTTATTATTCTAATTCTTGAGTTTGCTTGATTATTATTATTATTATTATTATTATTATTATTATTAATAATAATAATAATAATAATTTTGATATTGTTTTTATTTCAGAAACTTGGCTTACTCAACACATTTCAGATGATATTTTTATGGACAATAGATATAAAGTACTTCGAACAGATAGATCTTCTGATGTTGCTTCCAAAGGTGGAGGCACACTCATTGCTTTTAAATGTAATTTTATACATAAGTATATTCCTATTTCATCATCATCTTGTGAAGCTACATGGTGTGAAATATGTTTGAAAAATAGTGTCAAGGTTCTGTTGGGTACTATCTACATAAAGCCAACATTATCCTTTTTAGAGTTTAATGAGTTTCTTTCTATTCTGGAAGATTTTTTAATCAAATATGAATCATATATAGTTATTACTGGTGATTTTAATATTCTTGATTTATATATTTAGGTACACCTATCATAGATTCAGTCTCTTTTTCACCGAAAGCATTGAGAATGATTGGTTTTTGCAATTTGTTAAATTTAAAACAATTTAATCCATACACCAATTTTAATGATCACACTTAACTACTTCTTCTCTTCCTTTTTCCATTGATTTGCATCATCCTCCCTTAGAATTTTATATTAATATTAAATTTAATAGACTTTGTCCCTTTAAAATTATGAAAAGAAACTACAAAAAAGGAAATTATTTGGTCTTTGTTTACAATTATCTAATTTTAACTGGGAATATTTGTATTCTTCATCTGATGTAGATTTCTGTATAAAGTTTTTTGAACAATCATTTAGTAATTGACAAATACATTCCTAAGTAAAAAATTTTAACTAACCATTTTCCTCTCTGGTTTTCAGTTTCTCTTAAAGAAATTATTAAAAGGAAATCATTTCATTATCGTAAATATTGGAAAACTAAGAACTTAAATTATTATAACAATTTTATTAATTATAGAAGATTGTCAAAGGTTATATATCATAGAGATTTTCAAAAATTTATACAAAACACTGAAAGCCATATTTTTGATAATCCTTTGCAATTTTGGTCTCTGGTTAAGAATTTAGATATTACAAAAAAAAATTACAGAGTAATAATTCTAATCTAGCTGCAGAAGATTTTTCTCATTATTTCTCAGAGCTTTTTAAACAATATCAGTCTTTTACTAATTTAACTGCAAATAATGATCTAGTTGAAGAAAGAATAACATGTGATTCATTTATTGAATCTGATGTTGTTTTTGCTATTAAGCAGCTTAAATTATATTCTATTGTGGGCCTTGACAATATTCCAGCTTTCATTTATAAAGGATGTGCGTGGAATACATTGCTTCTCCTCTTTTTCATATTTTTAATTGCTCTTTAGCAAATGGTACTTTTCCTACATCCCTTGAAATTGCTAAAGTAGTTCCTATTTTTAAGAAAGGATCTAGAGATTTGGTAAGTGACTATAGGCCTATTTCAATTCTACACACTGTTGCTCGAATATTTGAAAGATGTTTATATTATAAAATTATTTTGGATGTTTCTAAGGTTTTGGCACCAGAGCAACATGGATGTTTGCCTAATAGGTCCATTGAAACAAATTTGATAACTATTTTTGATCACATTTCAAACTGTTAGATGTTGTTTATTTTGATATGTCCAAGGCTTTTGATAGAGTTAATCATAAAATGCTTCTTCAGAAGCTTTGTAGGTTAGGTTTTTCCAAATTATTAATTAATTGGTTTGATTCTTTTCTTAGGAATAGAATTTCTTGTGTGAGGTTTAATAATAAATTGTCATTACCATATTATTGCTTCACTGGGGTGCCTCAAGGTAGTGTTCTTGCACCTTTATTATTTAATGTATACATTGATGACCTAAAAACATGAATTAAATTTTCACATCTTCTATGTTATGCAGATGATTGCAAAATTTTTAGGCATATTTATTCTATTAATGACTGTTTTTTATTTCAAAGTAATATAGATAATTTCTTGAATTAGTGTGAATGTAATTATATAGATATAAATATGGATAAGTGCTCCATTGTCTCTTACTCTAGAAAATCTGAAATCTTAAGGCTTTTCTACTATATTGGTGATTCTAAAATTATAACAAATGATCATCAAAGAGATCTAGGAATAATATTTTCCAATAATGGGTCTTTTCATAATCACATTAATTTTATGGTGAATAAATCTCTTAAAATTGTAGGAGCTATTTACAGATATGGAAAAGCATTTAATAAATTTAAAAAGATTAAACTTTTTATATCCTTAGTTCTTTCCATCTTGGAGTATGGTTCAATTATATGGAGTCCTCATAACAGGACAGATATCATAAGAATTCAGTCTGTTTTTGACAAATTTGCAAAATTGAATAGTTTAGATAATGAACACTACATTGATTTACTGATGAGATGAAAAACAAGAGATCTCAAGCTTTTTCATAAATTTATTTCTCAGAATATTTCTGTATCTAATTTTCTTTCTAATGTAGGTATTAAGAAACAAAATTATAATACTTGTACTCACAATATTTTTGAACTGAAAATTTGTAAATCTGATGTTTTAAGATTTTTCCCCTTTATTTCGTTTACCTAGAACTTATAACAAAGATTTTGGTAATGATGATGTTTTTAATCTGGATTTTAAACAATTCACTAAAGTCCTCATAAAAAATATTATCCTTAATTTCATTTGATATATTGCCTTTTTATTTATTTGTGCATTTTATTGTTTTTCTATTTTATTGGTATTATTTTTTATTTTGATTTGTTTTTTTTTTTAATGCTTATTTAAATTTGTATATGATAATGAAATTACTGTGCAATCTATAATTCGCTAAATTAAATAAATAAAAAATTGAATTATTATTATTATTATTATTATTATTATTATTATTATTATTATTATTATTATTTTTTGAAGTCATTGCAAACACTACAAAATTTTACATTAAGAATTATTTTGTTTAAACCTTTGGATTTGCCGAAACTTGAATTATTTAAGTGTGCTGGAGTTTTAACTATTCATCAATTATTTTTAGTGAATATTTTGTGTTATTATATTAAATACAAAAAAATGAATAAATATAATTCTTCATCAATAATGGTGACTAGATCAAGTGATTTTGATTTATTATTTGAACCAGTGTACTTTAAAACTCATTGCAGATATCAGAAATGTTATCTTGGTCCAAGATTTTATAATATTTTTATAAGAAACATTGGATTTAATGTTAATGACTTATCAAGGAAAACTTTGAGAAAATTAATTATGAACTGGATTGTAATTGATGATAATCAAAAACTTTTTATTTCTATTTAATTATTTTATTGTATATTAATGTTTTTTATTTTATTGCACATGTATTTTTGTTAAGCTCCATGCGTGATTTATTTATCACAAGGAGATTATATGTTTAATAAATTAAAATTAAATTAAAATTATTATTATTATTATTATTATTATTATTATTATTATTATTATTATTATTATTATTATTATTATTATTATTATATTGAATGTAATGGTATTTGTGGTAATAAATTTCATTTAAAATGTGGTAACCTAAAAAAAATTGATTTACAATTATTAACGGAAAATGGGAAAAATTATTATAAATGTTTAAAATGCTCTTATAGTGATTTAATATAACAACAAAATTTAAAAATATTCTCTACTGAATCAATAAATGATACAGAAGTAAAACAAAGTGAAAGTGCAATTATGAAAGATAATGAACATTCTGATATAAGTTGTTGTGATAATAAAAATATTTTAATGGAAATACTGGCCAAATTAAATGATGTCAATCATTCTTTAATGTAAATTAAAGCTGAAAATAATTTTTTGAAATCATTTATTTTGAAACATTTTGATAAAGTAGAATTCAAGAGTGATATTGTTACACTTGATAATGATCAAGATACTTTGGAAATGAAAAAATGTCTTGTATCTACAGGAAATAATTGTGAGATAATAAAGAAGAATATTTCTAATCCAGATAAGAAAGAAAATGATGGGAAAGTGATAACTATCCTGTAATTAAGAAAGTTATTTAGCCTTCATATAAAGATATTTTAATTAAAATTAAAGAAAAACATATTGATAATAAAAAACTATAACAATAAAAAAAATTAAATCAAATGTTACTAATGATGTTACAAATGAGAAATTAAATACTTCTGAAAGTTTAAATCATGAAGAATTTAATACTGTCAATTATAAAAATAAAAAATATATAAGAAAAGAAAAGCCAGTGATTGGTAGAAATTTGGATCACATATTGAAAACAGTTAAACCTAGAATGCATTTTAAAAAATATTTTCTAACTAGATTTTCCCCAATGACTTCAGCAGAGGAGATTAAAAGTTATTTAGAAACTGCATTAAATATTTCAGTAGTATGTCATAAAATTTTATATGCAAATTAAAAATATTCTTCATTTTATGTTTCTATACCGGAGTCTTATAGTAATAAAATGACTGATGAAAATTTGTGGCTGGAACATGCTGTTATATTGCCTTTCTTTGGGAAGTTAAATAAAAATATAACTGTTACTACGAATGAATTAAATAATAGTGTTTTAAATGGTAGTACATCTATAATTCAAAAATAATGAATACAAACAATATGTTTACTTGTTATTATCAAAATTCAAGGGATTTAAGAACAAAACTTCAAGAATTTTATGAAGCAGTTTTATTAACGAATTATGATATAATTCTCATTACAGAAACATGGCTTATTGAAGATATTTTTGATTGCCAATTATTTGATAATAGATACAAAGTTTTTAGATATGATCGAAATATAAATATGGCTAATAAAGGAGGTGGCGTTCTTATTGCTATTGAATATCATTTTGAATGCATGGTATTAGATCTACATACAGATGTTGAATGCATTTGGATATCTATTAATTTAGGATATGAAAATTTAATTATTAGTAATGTTTATTTAGAGCCAAAAATTAGTATTTTACAGCTTAATGATTATTTTAATATTGTTGAAAAATTGCTTGTAGCATTTAAAGGATCAATTATGATGGTAGGTGATTTTAATGTTCCTAAGTTTATAAATAATAAACATACTTATCTTAATTCTAAATCATTAAGATTATTATCTGCTGTTAATATGCTGAATCTTACACAAAGTAATGATATTTGTAATAATTATGGGATTACTCTAGATTTAGTTTTTAATAATTTTCCATCTAACTTAAAATGCACTAAGTGTAATCAGCCTCTTGTTAAAGAAGATGTTTTTCATCCATCTTTGGATATTGATTGCTTATTTCAATATAAAATTGTAAAACACATTTATAATTTTAAAAGATGTTATTCCAAAGATAATTATTTAGATTTGTACAAGGCATTACAACATGATAGTTGGACATGTGTGTATAATTGCAATAATTTAGAAGATGCTGCTGTTAATTTTCAGAGCAGGCTTACAGAACATATAAATAAATTTATACCTACTTTGAAAATTCATATTAAATATCCAGTTTGGTTTTTTATAGTTCTTCTTAAAGAAATTAAGTGCAAATTAAAATTTTATAAAGATTTTAAAATTACTGGATCTTTATTTGACTGGCATAATTTTAGAATATATATGTCATTTACAAAAATTATTAAAAAAAAAGAATTTTCAGGATTACTTAAAAAAAACTGAAAATAATTTGATAAGGAAGCCAAAAGATTTTTGGGGATGTATTAAATTCCTTATACCAAAAAGAAATATCCTACAAAATGAAAATATAGGATTAGTAGCAAATGACTTCTCATCTTTATTCAATTTAAAAATGGAAGATAACGCTTATAATAATAATGATGATAATTTTACTTATGAGACATTAATTAATGTTAACAATAAAACTTTGAATTTTAATCAGATATATATAGAATCAATACTTTCATCTATTACACAACTAAAGAACAAAAGAAGTGTAGGAATAGATAACATACCATCATTTATTTACAAAGGATATGGACAATTATTGGCTCCCGTACTGAAACATTTATTTGATTTATCTCTAAAATCTTATACTTATCCTTCTTATGGAAAGAAACAAAAGTAGTACCAATACACAAAAAGGGATCTAAAAGAAAGATTGAAAATTATAGACCAATATTCATACTTTATATTACAGCTAAAATCTTTGATAAATGTCTTCTTAAGCATTTATCTAATAATCTTTCCAAATGGCTTCCTAATTATCAGCATGGATTCATACCAGGAAAGTCAATAAATACAAATTTAATCACAATTAATGACATAATTGCACAAAAGTTTGATCAACAAAAACAACTAGATGTTAAATATGTGGATTTAAGTAAAGCCTTTGATAGAGTGAGTCATGAGGACCTGTTATTAAAGTTAGCTGCATATGGATTATTGAAAAATTTGATTGAAATTTTTTAAATCTTATTTATTGAATAGGCCTCATTATATTTTCTATAATAATGGATTGTCAAATTGTATTTATCCTATTTGTGGAGTGCCACAAGGTAGTGTATTAAGTCCTTATTTATTTGCAATAATGACTTCAGATTTGCATTGTTTTATAAATAATAAGAATATTCTTTGTTATGCTGATGATATAAAACTATTTAAGACAATTTATAATTCATCAGATCATTTGAAGTTGCAAAATATGTTAGAGTATCTACATAGATGGTGTATTAAAAATGATATGATTATAAATGCTAGCAAATGTAAAATTGTAACATTTATTAAAAAATCTGGTAAAAGTTTATATACTTACACATTAAATAATACATATATTCCTCGAGATACTAGTCATAAGGATTTAGGAATAATTTTTTCCGCTAATGGATCATTTACAGAGCATGTTTCGTATAATGTAACAAAAGCGCATAAAGTATTAGGTCCTATTTTGAGATTAATTAACAATTTTGAATTAAATACTACATTAGTGTTATTTAACATGTTAGTGATTCCAGTACTTTATTAGGGATCTGTTATATGGAATGCAGACATATTTTCACATTTTAATATGATTCAAAATGTTGAACATAAATTTCAAAAATTAATACTACTTAAAAAGAAATCAGGAAATTTAAGTAATAAGTTATTTAATCATAGACTAATTGCTGACATGATAATATTACAAAAGATAGTGAAAGGAGAAATAGATATTTCTGAGTTGGAGACAAAAATACAGTATAGAATCCCCAAGCTGAATAGTAAAAATACTGAACTATTTTATATACCTCATTTTCATTCAGATTGTTTGAAAAGATCTACACTGGTGAGCTTACCAGATTTTTATAATAAACATTTTAAAAGCATTGATATTTTTAATTTATCAAAGAATAGCTTTAAAAAAGCAATTCAACAATTATTGAGCTGTAATAGCAATCAAATGTAAACTTTTTGGTCTTTGTTTTTGTACTGTATGTTTACATGTTAATAAACAATGAATTATTATTATTATTATTATTATTATTATTATTATTATTATTATTATTATTATTATTATTATTATTATTATTATTATTATTATTATTATTATTATTATTATTATTATTATTATTATTATTATTATTATTATTATTATTATTATTATTATTATTATTCAACAATATACTTTATTGGACAATAAGTAGGTTACATGTGGTATCACCAGAAAAGGTACACTGATAAAATATTCTTACAGATTGTACATGAATTCATTTGTATAGTTACAATCAAATGCATAGTCTTTGTTTATAGTTTTGCAATCTGTATCTTTGTTATAGCCTTGATCTTTGTTTGATCAGAGACCAAGTTGCTGCATATATGTCTGGGGATGTGATCAATTTGTCCCTATTTTGTATCTGCATTAGCTTGTTTTAAAATATTGAAGGGTGTCTAATGATCAATACATATATTATTATTATTATTATTATTATTATTATTATTATTATTATTATTATTATTATTTATTATTATTATTATTATTATTATTATTATTATTATTATTATTATTATTATTATTATTATTATTATTATTATTATTATTATTATTATTATTATTATTATTATTATTATTATTATTATTATTATTATTATTATTATTATTATTATTATTATTATTATTATTATTATTATTATTATTATTATTATTATTATTATTATTATTATACATAAATGTAATTTAAAATAGTGTATTCTAGTGTATTCTACCTGTTCTCCACCAGTGTTGGTAGGAAACATGGTATAAATTTGATATTTCAATGTATATAATAAATAAATGAATAAAATTAAAAAATATAAAATTATTAGTATTTTTATTATATTGTGCTGTATAAAAATATTTATTATTGTTGTTGTTATTATTATTACTTATGTCATGAAAATAATATATATTATTCAACAAAAAGCTATATATGTGCAGTTGATTTATTGATGAAAGATAAAGCAGACCAAAAGGAATTCATGTGAAGAAATGATGAAAATTCCCAAATCATGTGTTGAATGTTATTATTCCTGTATTATATTTTTTTAATAAAGATTTATGCATTTTAATATGTAAAAGAGCAAATGAGAGGGATTATATGCAAATAAGGGAGATTATATTATATTTAACCCTCAAATAATGAATTCCAAGGATGCTGAATGATTATGAATATTCTACAATCTCAAAAACCATATCATAAGCCAGGACTTGGAAAATCATGTTTAAATTCAAAAGCAGTCAAATGATGATCTCAGAAAATTAGTAGCCTATAGGTTTATATAAGGCATGTTAATATCAGAAATATTCCAACATCTGATCATGTTATCCCTTCTGCATATTTTATTCTCCTTGACTGATACAATATATATTATTTAAACAATAGCTATAAATGATTATTATTATTTTTGTAATTATTAGAATGCCTGTAAATATAAATACATATATTTTAGATATATTGCTGAAATTAATACATAATCTACCTACCTACCTACCGACCGACCGACTGACCGACCTACCTACCTACCTACCTATCTACCTACCTACCTACCTACCTACCTACCTATCTATCTATCTATCTATCTATCTATCTATCTATCTATCTATCTATCTATCTATCTATCTATCTATCTATCTATCTATCTATCTATCTATCTATCTACCCATCTACCTATCCACCCACCCACCCACCAACCGACCGACCGACCTACCTACCTACCTGCCTACCTATCTATCTATCTATCTATCTATCTACCCATCTACCTATCTACCCACCCACCCACCCACCTACCCACCCACCCACCCACCTACCTACCTACCTACGTACCTACCTACCTACCTACCTACCTGCCTGCCTGCCTGCCTGTCTGTCTTCTGCTTGCATGTCTATGTCCAACCATCCATCTATAAAAAAGATCACTTTACATTATTGAAGTTTTTTTTTAATCAAAGATTTTTATTGCATGTATTAAAATTATTTATCGGTTTGCAACTCTTGGCATCTAATTTTTTCAACCAACTATCTATAGTTCATCTACATGAATATATATATAAATATTAATTAATATTTAAATACAAATATATTACATATACTTTTAAGTTAGATATCGTTAGAGAGATTTAAACCCAGACTTTCAAATTCCCTTTAGTTATCTACTCCATCTTATACAACTGACACCTACAACCACATATACACGTGAAAAAAACAAATGATCTCCAAAATATGTATTTTGTGTTGAACCAGCACTCATCAGTTGGTTTTGATCATCATCTCCCACACACACATATATAATTAGTGCCTGGTTTATGTTAAGATAGCAAATTTTCAACCTTTAGTGGACAGGCTTCAACATTTCCACTCTCCAAATCTTCAGCCATCCATATCATTGAAAATCTGATGGTGGCATGTTTAAAGCCCTTGTTTGACAAAATTTTGTTGTCATATCCATATTGGCCATAAGTCATTATGAACCATCCTTCTTCTGTGTATTTAAATGGTCTTAAGGTTCTGCACATGAGGGGCCAGAATGACTTATGGTTGATATAGGTATAACAACAAAATTGGCAAACTATTCCAGCATCAAATTTTCAATGATATGGACAGCTGAAGAGTTGAGAGTGGAGAAGATTGAAGCTTGTTCATTAAAGTTTGAAGATTTGCTACCTTAATATAAATCGAGCACTGATTATATGTATGTGTGAGAGATGATAATCTGGACCAACTAATGAGTGTGGGTTCAGCACGAAATATATATATATTGGAGATCATTTATCTTTTTCGCATGTATGTGATCGTGTGTGTCAGTTGTATAAGATAGAGTGGAAGAGTGGATGACTAATGGGAACTTGAGTTCAAAACGCCTCTAAATATTAAGTAAATACCTTACATTTTTTAATTATGCCCTTTATAGAAGTTCATAGAAATTACCGTTTTATGAAAATCAACTAACCTCTTACAAAAAATAAATTAAGGTTTTATATAACGTTGACTAATGTAAAATATAGAATCCTCAGGCATTATAGATTTAAAAACTTTTCGAGTTTAAAAAGATTTGTTATTTACAATATTAAAGGTTTTCTTTTTTAAAAAAAAAAAAAAAAAATTAAAGAAAAATGTTATATTGCCTAAGGTGATTTTTAAAAAAGTTTTTAACCTATCAATGATGGTTATTACTATTATTTTTAAAAATATCTAATTTTTTTTTTTTAAAAAAATCTCATTAATTTATTAAATTCAGACTTTTTTTTTCTTTGTATACTTTTTATAATTAACATTAAACTGATTTAAAAACTAAGTGATATATAGGCTATTGGAACTGTATATTTGCTTTTAGCATTCAAAATTTATATTAAAAAGATAATATTCTGTTGTACAAATCTTTTGCTAATTATCTTACCTTACTAAATACAAATCTTATTATCAGCTGATTGATGGTATTTGAGCATCAAAGTGATGTTCTGGGCATGATTAGTCTAGTCAATTGACCAAACCGAGGACTTCCTCCTCCTTTAATTAGAGTCAATCCTAGAAACACTATTTTTCGGGTCTGCTACTAACCCCGATAAGCTAAATTACTTAGAGCTATAAATTGATTCTCTTATAGCATTCAAAGTTCTCCTGTGGATTTCTTTCTATCAATTGAACTTAATATTGTTTAATTTCAGTAATCAATGTATTAACACAGTATGATTACGAATACACTAACTAATAAAATTAAAAGAAAAATAAAACATATTTATTTACAAAATAAATCATGGAAATGTAGTGCCCTTTTATGCCATTGTGATTATAGACCCAAATGATTCTTTTTAAGTGCTGTCATTTAACTTAATCTGTTTTCTTTGTCTGTCTGGATTAAATCTTGCAACTCAATGTATTTCCAATTTCAGATCTTCTGTGCCATCTTATTAAAACATGATAATAGTTTTAATTTTGCCCTATGCCCTAAATTCATTACTATCTCTTTTGCCCCATCCATCCAAACCTTTTGCCTTTCCACCTTTTAATTTTTTACCTGCCTCATTCAGTTCATTTTTTGTAAATTGTATATTCCCATTACTATATGCTCTCATGTTTGCTATCACTCTGCCCATTGCATCTAGCATCTTTTCCATATCCATTACATAATTGTTTAAGATTATCTGTAATTCCTCTGTAGAGCTACACTTTATTCCCTCATCATCTAGTAATACCATTTCTCTCTTCCTTACATTCCTTCTTTTAATGTATTTCCAATTTTTTTTACTCCCATCTCTTCCATTTTTATTAATATCTTTCAACAGTTTACTATTCAATTCCATTCTCTCTCTATAATTATCTATTTTAACCAATGTTTTTTCTAAGTACTTTTTCCATTTAGCATTAATATCCTTTTCACTTTCTTTATTCTTAATATCACACTTATATTCTCTGCATGCTTTTTTCCTTTCTTTTACACTTTTACTAACTCTTACTTTCCTATTACTTTTATTCTTCTGAGTATTCTCACTTAAAACACTATTTGCCACTTTTTCTATTTCATCACACCAGTCCTTATACTCACCTCCAATAAACTCTTCCATGATTTCTTCAACTTTTATTTTATACTCTTCTAACTTATTCTTATCATTCACTCTTCATTCACATCTTTCACTATCCTTTCTACTTTTATTACTACTTTTCATCACATTACTAACAATTTTTATTATAAAAAAGTTATGATCACTATTACATACTCTCTCTCCATTATCAATTACATTCTCTCCATTATCAAACACCTTAATTTTCTGTACTTTATTCATTCCCTCTTTTTCTACCAATACATAATCTATTGGGTGTAATATATTATTTCTAAATGATGTATATTGTCCCTCATATTTATTCAATAAATTTCCAATGCACAAATTCACTCTCTGACAAAAACTCATTCTTATTATTTACATCATCAATTTCTTCAATATGCCCATTCATATTACCTATAACCATTATTCTCTTTCCCTTTTCTTTGAAATTCTGTATATCCTTAACTAAGCATTCATATATGCTACTGTTCCACTCCATTATAATATTACACTATAGCCACAATCCATTCTTGTCTTCATAACCTTATCTCAAACCATAAATGTTCTTGACATTTAACAGTATTTAAATACTTTTTGAAATATCTCCTATATCAATACCCCTTTTTTTCTTGACATTTAACAGTATTTAAATATTTTTTGGCATAACTCCTATATCAATACCCCTTTTTTTCTTTTCTATTTATACCCTGACATACCAAGACTTCTAGAATAGGTTCTTCTTCTTCTCTTAGAAGGGTTTCCATTACTGCTAATACTTCAAGCTCTTCATTTTTAATTGCTTTGATTAGTTCCAGCCACTTTTCTGGTCTCCTACCACCTTGCATATTCAAATACCCAATTTTAATAATTTCTTCTTTCCTAACTACTTTTTTTATAAATTCTTTTGACTCTTTTCTCTCCATTACATTTATAAAAAACTTGCTTACCATTAATTTTACAGATCTATTCTCTCTCCACATCTACATTTATATCTACATCAGCTACCCTTTAATTATCACTTACATCCTGTCCATTCTTCTTTTTTTCTGATAACACTGCCACTTAAAACCCTACCCCCCTTTATAAGTTTCCCGAACTATACTTTTTATAAATGAAACTCCCTAAAAGGGATTCAATGCTCTTTGTGATACTGCCATCTAGCAATATAAAATTGTATCAAAACATTTATCAAAACATTCTTTGTTTCTAATTTCTATAATTATATAAAAGTAAAAAATAGAAAATAAAAAATATATAAAAAGAAATTTAAAAAACCCTCTTCCACCTTAAGTACATAAAAAGTAAAAAAAAAAAAGGATTACAACATTCTTGTTATTATGCACTCAAAAATAAAAGTGTGGAATTTAAAATATTAAAATGTAATTCTTGCTTAACAAGAATTCCATGAAAACTGATAAAAATTGTAGTTAATATTATATCTGAGTAAGTGCACTTCATACTTATATTTTTGGTCACATAATACCAAGAATACTGTGAAAGCCAAAATATTTTTTTTTAATCCATATATGTAATTAAAAGTATTTATATATAAATATATATTGATACTCTGTCATTAAAACTATTACTGTAAAATAAATATTATGTCAGAGTTTAAATTTAGCAAAATTTATTGTACCAAGTATACTTTCAATGCTTCACATTATATTCATGGTTAGTCTGCAGAGAACATTAATTTCTTTCTGATTTGAATGCAATTCAATTTTTGGTTTATTATGCATTCATTTTGTGTATTGAATCATATCTTTTTTATTTTACATTTGTGATCATTTCTCTCTGCATATAATTTTCAAAACACTTGCATCACAGTTATGACCATATACTCTTTCATGACTCTTTTATGATTAGAAAAGATCATTGAATTAGTGGGAATGGACTGTTTTAGATTTTTTATACATTAGAAAATACTGGGTCATTCTAGTTCTAAAATATATCCTCATCTCACCATAATATACATGTAGATAGTCTATTTGACTGCAACCTACAGCATAGACTATGCTGGAGCAATGTCAGAAATGTTGACAAGCTTATGGTTTTAGAAATAAAAAGCTCTGAGCAAAGTATTTCTTATTGTACTGAAATGTCAGCTATTTACTTTTATTTTAATATAGTGCTAAATTGCTTAATCACCTATCAATTTTTAGATTACAACTCATATACATTGTTAAACTCTCCTATCACTCTCTTTTTATCTCTACTCTGTCCTCTGCTCATATTAAGTTGCTCAGGAAGTCATGTGAATTTGGGAAATCTAATTGGCAGGTTGAGAATTTAACAGTTCCATTTTACTTTAATCGTCTGAATATCAATTATGAAACTTTTAGCTATAAATCCATTATTCTATTATGACAAAAGAGTTATGCGACTATTATTGCTTGTTTGACATTTTCGTAAAAATATTTATTTTGGCACTTGATGATATTCTGCTACTTCTCTTTAATATACTTAATTTATTTAATGTATCAAATTTTTTTTGACAGCTTAATTATTAACAAAATATCATAAAAGAGTCTGTAGAAATTCCAACCAGGAGTAGATTTCATCATAAACTCATCTCAAATTAAGATCTTCTCATTTGGGTGACCAACCAAGATTCTAAAATCAAGAATTATGATGACAATAACACCATTTGGGATCTTCATTAATCACTTTTTACAATGCAGCCAAATAAATTTATTTTTTTGCTATTTTCTTTTAGCTTCAACAGACTGGCAGCCATCATCAGAGGTACAATATTCAAATATAATAACCTTAGAATTAATACATATTTATATGTATGTAAATTATATATAATAATGCTTATATACTTTGCCATTCTAAATATTAATGTAAATTAATACTCATATAAAGTTTAAATATAAATATTGTTAAAATTTTATATTTAAACTCTGTACGAGTATTATTTTACATATGCAAGATCATATATATTTGAATATTATAGCTCTGATGAAGACTGCTGGTCAGTTGAAATTGTTTCATCAAGGAATAAAATTTATTTAATTGCATTATAAAAAATTATTAATGAAGTGTAAATGGTATTATATGTATATATAATATCTTGATACTCTGCCATTATTAATATAATGAAAATATAACAGCAAATAAAATTATATTAAATTAATTATACCAAGTATACTTTTGAAGCATGTGCACTATATATATATATAATATTTAAATACAAGTATATTGTCTATATTGAACAATGTAATTTAGAAGGAATTTGAACTCAGACTTTTAAGCTCCCTATATCTTTCCACTCCATCTTATAGATCTGATATCATAACTACATACATGTGAAAAAGATAAACAATCTCCAAATATACAATTTTGTGCTGAACCAACACTCATCAGTTGGTCCAGATCATTATCTTCCACAAATATATACAACCAGTGCTCAGTTTATATTAAGATAGCAAATCTTCAAACATTAATTCAGCACTCATCAGTTGGTCCAGATCATTATCTTCCACAAACATATATAATCAGCAATCAGTTTATATTAAGATATCAAACTTCATACTTTAATGGGTAGGCTTCAATCTTCTCCACCCTCCTACTCTTCAGGCATCCATACCATTGAATATCTGATGATAAAATGCTCAAAGCTCTGTTGATGCCAATGTTGTTGATCTGGACTATCTGATGAGTGATGGTTCAGTACAAAATACATATATTAGAAATCATTTATCTTTTTTACATGTGCATCAGATGTATAAGATAGGTGGATAACTATAGGGAGCTTGAAAGTGAGTTCAAATACTTTCTAAATTACATTAAGTTCAATATAAACAATCACTTGTATTTAAATACTACATATTCAGCCTGTATTCTGCCCATCCCTCTTTGATGTATTTAAACAGACATATCAAGTCCTATATATGAGGGGTCAGGGGTGACTTAAAGTCAACATGGGTATGACAACAACATTGGCATCAACAAGGGCTTTAAATATTCAATCATCAGAATTTCAATGATATAGATGGCTAAAGAGGTGGGTGGGGATGGTGGAGAAGATCAAAGCCTGTCCATTAAAGTAGGAAGACACTGAGCACTGATTATATATGTGTGGGTGATGATGATCTGGACTAACTGATAAGTGCTGTTTCAGCACATAATATGTATATTGGAGATCATTTATCTTTTCCCCATGTCCGTGGTTTTGTGTATCAGTTGTGTAAGGTGGATTAGATAGTTGTAAGGAGCTTGAAAGTCTGAGTTCAAATCCCTTCTAATATATATATATATCTATATACAAATCAATATATATATATATCAAAATACAGTACAATTTATATAAATTATATTCTTTTAGAAGTACTTTCGACTATACACTTTGTAGTCTTTATCAACTGTATAACGTTGAATAATCAAAACGAGACAACCCTTAACAATACCCATAGTTCAATTCAGATTTCCCACAATTCTGTTATCTTAACATTTGATGACTGGCGATTCATTAACATTTGACGATTTCTTGAAATCAACATAGCCTCTTTTATTTTACGTTTATTATGACAACGTTCAATTTGAATAATTTTCATATTTTTATAATCAAATTTAAATCCATATTGACAAGATTTATTATGATCAAATATAACAGATGATGAAGGTTTATTTACATCTGTTTCATATTGATTCTCTTTTTGAATTCTATTATATAAAAGCATATGTTCTTTTATTCTCTTCTCAAATGTACACTTAGATTCACCAATGTATTGTACGCAGCATCCACATATCAATCTATATATAATAGAATTTTGATTAAACTTTGAATTTTGAATTTTAGAATTATTAAGCAATCTATTTATGTTATTTGTAGAGAAAAAAGCAATATGACACAAACCATTATAAATTTTCCTAATAAACTTGACCTGCTCATCTGATATAAATGGCATTGAAATCCATTTCATTTTGATATTTTTATTTTTAATTTTATTATAGTGTTGATTTAACACTATAATAAAATTAAAAATAAAAATATCAAAATGAAATGGATTTCAATGCCATTTATATCAGATGAGCATAAAATTAAAAATAAAAATATCAAAATGAAATGGATTTCAATGCCATTTATATCAGATGAGCAGGTCAAGTTTATTAGGAAAATTTATAATGGTTTGTGTCATATTGCTTTTTTCTCTACAAATAACATAAATAGATTGCTTAATAATTCTAAAATTCAAAATTCAAAGTTTAATCAAAATTCTATTATATATAGATTGATATGTGGATGCTGCATACAATACATTGGTGAATCTAAGTGTACATTTGAGAAGAGAATAAAAGAACATATGCTTTTATATAATAGAATTCAAAAAGAGAATCAATATGAAACAGATGTAAATAAACCTTCATCATCTGTTATATTTGATCATAATAAATCTTGTCAATATGGATTTAAATTTGATTATAAAAATATGAAAATTATTCAAATTGAACGTTGTCATAATAAACGTAAAATAAAAGAGGCTATGTTGATTTCAAGAAATTGTCAAATGTTAATGAATCGCCAGTCATCAAATGTTAAGATAACAGAATTGTGGGAAATCTGAATTGAACTATGGGTATTGTTAAGGGTTGTCTCGTTTTGATTATTCAACGTTATATAGTTGATAAAGACTACAAAGTGTATAGTCGAAAGTACTTCTAAAAGAATATAATTTATATAAATTGTACTGTATTTTGATATATATATTGATTTGTATATTACATATATTGTGAAATGAATACAGATATCAAACTTTATTTATTATATATATATATTGTAACGGAAAGAAGACATTTGTAACAGAAAGAATAATAAATTGATAGAAAATGATCCATTATTAACATATATGTTTATCTAATCTGTTATTTGTAACAGTAAGTAAACATTGTCACAGTATAGATAAATAGATGAGTGATGAAATGATAGTTGCCATAATTCAATAACCAAACACTAAACAGGATAATGATATGCTGCAGCGGTTCATCATTTGTAACCAAGTAAACTAAATGAGAAATGAATTCACTGTGTTAGCCAAAATACAATTTATAATTAAATAAGGATGATGCTAACATATAAATAAAAATATATGCATATCATGCTCTTTCTGGGTGTCTATTTCTAATTAATTAAATATAACATTATAGCCCGATTACAACTATCCTAAACATTAATTCTGTCACATTAGTAATGAAATAAATAAGTTATCTCATTTCTCCATATAAAATAACAACAATGACAATTAAAACTATCATCATTAAAGATTTAATAATATCTAAATATTGGGGATGTCATTTGAACAATAAAACATACTGGCCATTGTCATCAAATAAAAGAATATTAAATATAGCAACTGAATAAAATTACCCACTTTGAGATTCCTGGAGTGCATTATGCTTATCTCCCATACTAGTTTCTTTTAACAAAGAATCCTTCCTATTCTTCTTTCCAACCATATAAGACCATTCATGGTCACATGCACACACTGGTGCTATTCATGACAACTTATAAAATATATATTATATAAAGTTAATATTATGAAGTTGGAAAGGGATTATATCACTTTTTATTCAGTTTAGCTAAGTATATGTGTTTTTCCACGAGTGCCACTAGATTGTTTTAAATCTAGATAAATATCTGTTTAGAGTGTACTGAGTTCAAACTCATTCGGTACATTTTTATCACACATGACTTGGATGACTAATGAAAAATGACATTCTTACATTTTATCTATATCGATAAAATTACAAGATCCCAATATTACCAAAATTTATATTATAGATCAAAGACTCTTATAGACATTGCTAGCTCATTTTATGTATATTAATAAACAGACAAGTATCATCTTATTAATGGCTTCTAAACAAGCATCGTGAAAACC
The DNA here is from genome assembly GCA_028023455.1 of Epiperipatus broadwayi. NCBI lineage: Eukaryota > Metazoa > Onychophora > Udeonychophora > Euonychophora > Peripatidae > Epiperipatus > Epiperipatus broadwayi. The sequence goes on from JAQFVV010006875.1 coordinate 178,166, forward strand.
ATTATTAATATTGATGGCCATTTAACTAGATTATTTATCACAATATAAAGGTGATAATGATGATGATAATAATGATGAATGATAATAATAGTGATATGATGATAATAATAATAATGATAATAATAGTGATATGATACTAGCCATAGCTTATTAATAAACTCACAACAATAAATTAATCTTTATAAACTCATATGCATTTATTAAAAATTATCCTATTTCAAACTGAGATTTAAATGTTACATTTACTAGCATTTATATAAGTTTATAGTTATTTACTAAAATACTTTTATAGTTAAAACCAGGATTTAATAATACTAGTGATGATGAATGATCATCATGAATCTCTATGCATGATATTCATCTTTCTATAAATCTTTATTTACTACATATATTAATTATGCTAAACATTAGATTTAATGATTATAATTTATTAATGATGATGATGGCAATCATAACTCTTGTATAGTATTATTTGAAACATTTTAATCAATAATACGATATCCATCTTTGATGAGGATGATCATAATTCATGGACACAACCCAATTTTAGCTTTTCTACTATTGAACTATAATTATTAAAACTTGGTTATTATCAAGCTTAACCCTTAAATACCTAAATGTAAATCAACATTCTAGTTTACTTAACATTTTGCGAGCGCTTAATATTAGCAAGTGATTGCTCAATATTTACGAATGATGATTCTTAATATCTGTGAGCGATGATGATGATGATCATTTAAAACCATATAATGAAGACAAGAAAATATAATATTTTTAATAAGAACTCGTAAATCAATTAAGATATATAATTATATTTTATTAATACTATTCTTCTTTCCTTTCTTTAAAATCAAATTAATAATTAGATAAATGGCTTATTATTACATTAATTCAATACAAAACTAATACAAAAAATTTATATAAGCACAACCAAATAAACTTAATATATAAGCTTGTCATTTTGGATATTTTAAAATAAGCTGGCTTAAAACGACATTTAAAAAAAATATATTTCATGGAATGCTTACTTAAAACTTTCCTAACTTATTATATTATAAAAATAAATTTCATATGTAACTTGTGTGTTTTATTTCACTTCCATTCAAATGTGATTCCTTCTTTATAATTTACTATATTTAAACTAACTAGGTATAACCTATTCTTTTGACGTGTTTGTATAGGCAATTACACATGCACACACATTCGGTAATGTTAACATATATGTTTAAAATGTATACCCCTATATTAGAGATTAATACATAAATTACATATATATATAAAAATATTCGTGCAACCTTTTAGCAAAAGAAAATAAAATACATTATATCAATTTTAATATGCAACAAGATAAAATAAAAAAAAACATTATAAATGCATATATTTATAGGTTGCTCATTATCATAACAACTGAAGAACAATTAAAAAAACCATTTCAATATTACAATATAATAATAATAAAAAAAGAACATTTAAGTTTAAAGATTTAAACTGTATTTGTGTTATGTTATGTGATATTGAGAATAACTATAGATAAACAAGCCCTTAATGTTTCTGTATCAAAAAAAAATAATGCTTTGAACAATAAATTAAGGTTTACTTTTAATAAGCAATAATAAAAGATATGTTAACAAAAGTTCATAGTTACCCGATCACTTTCACTTCTTATAAATGTCCTGAGTTTGAATTTTCAGACTGCTTGTCTTTGCTCCATTTAAAAAAGAAAGTTCTTGCAGATACTTTAAGATAAACATGAATTAATTGACCTGCTTATTTCTTCAATTTTAAAGTTATTTATTGTTGATACTTTTGATAATGCTGAATTCGTTGATTGGCTTGATTCTACCATTTCAAAAAGAGTTATTATAAATACTTTTAGATAGGTATGAACTGGTGGATTTTCTTGTATCTCCCATTTTAAAAAAATCATTTTAGACACTTTAGATGACTGAGGAAAACTTTAACAAAAATTTGATTCATAGCTTCAAATTTGGCTATATATGGTTTTTATACCTTTTCTTTTCCTCTTCCTTCCCCTTCTCCATCCATCCAAAGGTAATTAGCCTAGAATAGACGAGGAGCCAGAAAAGAAGCATTTCATATAGCTTGTGTGGTTGGCTTCAAACTCTATCATTTTGTTGGTTATTATTTGATTGGTATATGAGTCCACAGTAGATTAGTGACTTTAACCCATTCTGTATTAATCCAGGAAGCAGAAAAAATGTTTTTTAGCAATGCAAATTCATGGTATTATGCACAGCAAGATATATTAATATCATTTTTATATAATTGTTAATAATTTCTTCCAAGTAATTCAATTTTGTTCCATTCTTTCTTCTTTATCTTAATATTGTTGGAAATTACTTATATAGATGCACATCTTCGTCTATACTGGCTTTAAAACAAGAGTCATTTCCTTCCTTTTTTTTCAATTTTTAAAGAGTGAAAAAAAAAATCAAATTGCTCACTTTCTTTTTCCAACATTAAAAAAAAAAACTGATCATTACATCTCTTTTTAATAATAATGACTGAGTGATCTTTAAACATTTCTGTTTAATAATAATAAAAAAAAACTGAGTCATTACATCTCTGATTAATAATACTGACTGAGTGATCTTTAATATTATTTCATTCATTTATATTGCCAATCTTTGGTCAAAGAAACTGACCACCTGCATATCTTATCTTGAGATAAAAGACCAAAAGCTTCACAAGTTTGATGTTCTATTGCGATTTTACAAGAAAATCAATAATCACGTTTTATTACATCAAAGCATCCCTTTTATAAAAACAATCTTAGACACAGATAACACAAACAATAAAGCTGGCAATCCATAGTCACTAGCAATAGGTGTAAAAGCATTTTTGTTTTTATACAGACATTTTCATTCTTTCACATTTTTTTGCACGTGTACATTTTTTTAATCTCCTAATCAGTATACTAATCTGATCGCCTTATTTTACACTTTCTGAATGTTTTATTTTACAGAAATAAAACTAAATAACTGAATATATTAATTATTTAATAAGAAAAATAACATATTAAAATATCATTTCTTACAACATTATATTCATTCACCTCTTATTAATTTATCAACTATATATTACACATATAATATACGTACACATAAATCTATATATATAAAAGTAATTTTTTTTTCTCAATTAAATAATATATATGTGTGGGACATGAGAACATACATATATGTACAATATATATATAATAACCTTTAAAATTTATCCTAGAGACTCTTCAACTAGATACAGCGGGGTTACAATTAAATATTTTATACGTACAGAGAAATGTATAACAAGATGGGGGGGGGGAATCAGACAATGCTGCAAATAATTATTGCATAATAAATAATTTAGAATAATTAATAAATGAAAATTTCTACTTTTATTAAATATTTGTTAGATTTATTCTCCCATTAAATTATATTCTCCAAGTACAATAAAATTCTATTTAAAGAAGGATTCTCTGATAAATCTTCTGATTTATTATTTTCAAAATAAATATTATTCCTATTCTTGCTTCTAACAGCATAATTTTTAACAATTTAAATGAAACAAAATACCATAAGATGTGCTCTTCTTCTAGCATAGGGAATAAATAAGAAATACTTATCATGCACTACTAATACTTAATATCATGATGTAGAAAATTGGGTAAATCACTATAAAAACAACAAGAGTAAATGATCTCAGGGGTCCTACTGTAACTCTTGTGAAATGTACTAATATATGACATTGCCTATTAAGTAAATGAATAAGTGAATGATATCCTGACTGGCTATAGAAGGCAAACACGGCAAACACTTAACTTGAAGTCACCACGTCCTACTATAAGATAATAATATTTATCAAATTATAGAAAAGGATATTTATTTAAATATTTAACTGTATAATTAAAATATTAAAAGTTTAGACTGATTATAGCTTTTTTTTTTATGTGTCAAAGCATCGGCTGGGAAGCAAACCCGGGACAACTGCTTGTAAGGCATCTGTGCTGACCACTCAACCATCAATGTGCCTTTTATGTCCTTCCACCTTGGGTCTAGGACACCATATTGAATTTTTTAAAAAACTGGCCTGACACACAATTTTCACAATAACTTCAGTTTTAATTATGTTAAAGCAAAAAAAAATTACATTAATAGAACCTAGAGAAACTAAGGAAAACAATAAGTCTAAGACAAATAGTGATAACCATTTAAAAAATAAGGAAAAAGAAATTTCAACATCTGACATAATTATTACTTTATTGTTTGTTCATAATTTCTCATTTATCATTAACTAAGTTTAAATTACATCTTCGTTGATAATTTCTTTGTATTCCTCACAAAATTATCTTTCAAACCATATATAATATTTCTTACCTGAGATAATCCATAGCTTCAGAATCTCCAAAAGTATTCACATAAGAATTCTTCATTTTTATCTTGTACCCCAAAAGTTACCAAATATCAAAGGTATATATAAGAATAAAATTAATCCTAATAAAAGATACAAAATGAATCATTTCCAGAAGATAGATATGCATTTGTCATCATAGCAGTTGGCTTCTTGTCTATCTAAAAATAGAAATTGTAGGTTACTGTCTGTATCACTGGTAAAATGAGTTTCATCTCTTCATTTTATATTTTTTTGTGTACATCAGCAATGCTTATATTATTTATGCACACCAGTGATGTTTATATTCTTTATGCACACTAGTGATGCTATCTTGTTATATTTATTGTATCGCATAGATATAATTTATTTGCATATAGTCCATTTGTTAGCTATAGACTTGAAAATAATATGATAAAACATATAGCAAAACCAGAGTGACTCCAAAGTATGACTATCAAGGCATAGGCAAAAATCAAAATTTGATTATTTGCCTGCATATGCAATCTTTCTGTACATTTGATTATTGGTTTTGTAAATCATTACTTGTAAACACAAACACACTATATAAACATAATAATAAATAATAAGTTATTAAACTTTTTGAGAATCATTATTTTTATAAAATAAGTTTATTTTTATAAAATAAGTGGATTAGAATTTAGAAAATTACCATAGATATGAATTCTATATGAGCATAAATAAATATATAATTTATATAGACACACACCAACTACAAACTAAAATTAAAAATAAATAAATCATTTTTTCACTTAATTAAAAAAACATTAAAATATTCAAAAAATTAAAATTTTATACTTACAAGCCAGATGTTTTGATTACATTTAGACTCCATTGAAGGCCTTGTTTATGAATCAAGAGTACTTTTATTCCAATAAAAGTGTATTTGAAGGTCGATACATATTTTTTGTCTTTATTGCTTCATGAAAATTACAAAACTGATCCAAAAAAAAAAAAAATTAAATTTGCTGCTTAATAAAAAAAATTTCATTAAACATCCAAATTTCATCGGATTTTTTTGACAAAGCCATCTTTAGAAAGCTACATCAGAGATCTATCAAATGCCCATATTTCTGTTGACACCATGCTTATAGTTTTTACATCAGTAAAGAAAGAAAACAACATTTCAACCGATCAAAAAAAATGCACGGGTCACCCACTTAATGATTCAAATAATACAATAGTGTGCAGTCTACAATAGCATGGATAATATTCTGAAATGTCAAAACCATTTTCATTTCATATTATACCAGCTTCCATCTTAGAAGATAACATCATTAAAATACTTCTTAAACAAAATATTATTTTTGGTATCTGGAAATATGAAATTATCTGTTACAGAGATTTCTTCCAGAAGTGACAATTATATGCATGACTTTATCTTATTTCTGTGGATACAAAAGTGCTCTGTATCTCATTAATTGAATGAAAAATAATCAATATTGTGAACCCAAGACACTAAACAGAAACTAAATTTATTTTAAATAAATAATCAATAGGTTTATTTACAATTAATATAAAAAAATAAAATGTAAATAAAGCTTGGAAATATTGCCAAGATAGTGCTGTTAACAAATATAGTGATTTGACTGACAGTATTTAAACAAAATCTTTTGATTTTACAAATAAAGTACCAAGGTTTCTTTTGAAAGTAAAATGATTTTACATAAATCACCTTATTTAACAGTTTATTAAAATGGAGATTTAACACTAGCTAATTCTTATATATTTCCATTCAAATAAATATTCCCTCAAACGCTTTTTGGGCACCATAAAATTTATATGCTTTACAGTGGATTAATCATTAGCTCAGTAACATATAATTTATCTTTATTTATTTATTCTAAAATAAACATAAATTTTAGTAACCAGGATTAATGATCTGATCTGCTAATACTTGATATTATCAGCTAAACCAATTTAATCAACAGCTGTTATATCCAAAATAAATCTCAAATTACAAATAAAGACTCTCCTATTGCTTAAAATTTTGAACTAATAAATAACTGAATAAATGAATGAAATGTATGGGCCACTCATCAGAAGTCATTTGTATATGTAAAATTAAGAAATTATTGTCCATATAATATAAATTACACTAAAATGTTAAAAGTAAATGACTTATACATCCATCGGTGAAAGTTCTAGATGAATACAGCAATTACATAGCTTGTGTGGATTGCACTTACCAACCATATGCTTACAATCTAAATATTTAAAATTACTAACTGTTGTTGGTTTGTTTTTTGATGATTATAGTATCATAACAGGACAATACAGACATTGTTACACCTTTAAGCAGTAAAATAACTGAGTGCAACCTGAAGAAATGAACTCCTTCAAACTAGCTTATCCTGTCATCACATATAAAAAAACACAAAACAACCTCACCTACTATGATGGAAAAATACCTTTTAACACATCATGAGTGATAGGTCAAACATTAGGCTCTGCAGAGCAAACTTGCATAAATCAATAAATACATCATAAGAGTGGTGGCTTCCAAACACCTATATTTGAAACAAAAGAGCATGCCTGAATTTTATCACAGCGCATCAGGAAAACAAGGAAAGACACAGCAAGAAATATAGGATCCTCTCCAGGGATCTAGGTATCTTATAAATATGTGATAATAATCATTGGAAATAATCACTATCACCTCATGGAACAGCATATAATAAAGATGGGGAACTTTTCCACTCCATCAAGCACAATAATAAATATAATCAGTAGGGCTTTCCATTATGAGGCCAAACAATACTATAGTAACAATGACAAGATACAAACACCATTATACCTAACTAAAGTCATATTCTAAATTTTAATAATAATAAACAATAAGCAATGTCTGAACCAACAATTGCAATTTAAGTCAAATGACTGAAAAATTAATAAAGAAAATTAATAGCATATGAAATTTTTGGCACAAAGCAACAATGCACACATGTATGGAACACTAAATATTAAAATTATGGTAACTAATGGACATGAATGATAATATGAATAAGAGTGTGAAAATAATAATTCTCAACACATAAAAATATTAGCACTTATAATTACTATTGCATTTATGCAAAAATATGAAAGACAAACTTCTGATAATTACTTTGGCTGTTTAGCACATAACTGAGTAAAATACCATACATTTAAAATAGTTATTGTGAGAGATGAAAACCTCCACTGACTCAAAATAAATAAAATATAGTTTAGCTTATCAAACAAAAAATAAATGTTACCTGATAATATGTAGAATATCTACACATTCTGACAAACTCTTTAAAATTAAAATTACATAAATTAATTACCTGGCACACTTGTAATACTAAAATAGTATTACATAAAATGTAACAAAATTCCAAAAGGAAACATTGCATAAAATATTTTTACTAATATAAAAAAACCCTTAGTTCATAAGCAAGCTTTCTTCACAGTGAGTCATCTGCTAAGCACACATAATATTAATTTGATGGGCATGTGTTCTGCGAAGCTTCTAGTCAAAACTATTATTTTAAATGTGGCAAAAGAATTTCCAAACAAGACATATACAACAATTCTTATATCTAATTTAGTTCTAAAATATAAGAGCATTTCCAACATATGAGAAAGAGAAAATAGATGAACATAAGACAATAATGAGCTATGACTATGGAAATGACAATGTTGTAATAGAATAACTTTTTTAGCTGATAAAAATTTTTGGGATCCCATGGGTTTATTTAATTAATAACGTAACTTCATTTTTACTCTTTTAAGAAGCATATTTTAAGCATTTTAAAATTTACTTGTATAAAATAATGAGACATTTCCAGGTTATAATTTAATCTATTTCTAAATTATAATTCATAAAGCATTTTGGTTAACATAGAATAATTCAGTATATCAGAATGTCTTTAGAAATATTTATACTAACTTCATGGCATAGATTGATAAATTAATATATTTACATTTTCTTTTAATAGCAAATTATATTTCTTCAAAAATTTGAATTGAAGAGTTCCAACATACCAAACATTTAAAATTATTTTAATTCCTCCAGTATATGTTTCCTTTTTATATATAAAGAACTATATTTAAAATAGGTTAATTATTTAAACATTTCTAGAATTATTCTTTAAACAGTTCCAGCAGCAATTAATAATTTTGGTTATGAAATGGGCAAATTAATCTAATGCATTTTAAACTTTAAATATAGAGCTTAAATAGTCTATGCATTTCAATTTTCTTCTTTTAAAACTTCTCCTATTCATAAGATAACTAAGTAAAATAAAAAATGGAAAATTGTTCTGCATAATTTTTATACTATTTGTAAATGAAAATAACAACTGCTTTTCATTAAAACTTATTCTGAAGTTAATTCTATTTAATTGACTTATAATAAGGATAAAATTCCTCCATAGCATTTTTATAATTAAGAAAGTTTAATTGCAAGTTTACCCCACATTCATTGCAGACTTGAGAATAACTAAGTTTAAATTAAACACTTTTAAGAAAAATAATAAAAATTATAAATATTTAATACTTTACAATTTTAACTTGTGTCAGGACATCAGAAAGAATTCAAGCCAGACCAGAAGAACCAGAAGAGAAAGAATGAACAATTTTAAATATCCAAACTTCTCTTTTATAGTATTTCTTTTAGCTGTCATTTTTTATAAATACCAAATAAATAAAGACTGTTATTTTTACCATTTAATTTCTTTTAAACTCAATTGTAAGATAAGTCAATCAATCGGTGATGTCATATTAATCTAGATATTTTAAAATGAAATGTGATTTAATGAACTTAATTTGGAAGACAGTTAATAACATTTTCTTATATAAAAATATTATATAATAGAAAGTAATCACCAGCTATTCATCTACTGATTGAACTATCTTAGGATATTTATTTACTAAAGTTTAAATTAATAACTATTTTATTCATTAAAGTACTTTAATCAATATTATAATTATTTATTCATATAATTTTTTTTAAAAATGAGTTTAAAGAACTCAAAAATAAAACAATTCTAAAACATGATTTCCCTGCATTCACACACACAGACTCACACACATGAACAAAGGGAATGACATTCTAAACTTTAACTTAATTTATTAACTACTTTTAAATAACTAATTGTAACTTATTATAACTACTCAATAAAATATTTAAAGATATTAAACATTAAAATAACTTTTACAGACCTTAAAACTGACCTATAATAAACTAATATTTAAATTTTTATTGTACTATTCTAAAATATACCAAAGTCACCTTTAAATTAATTTTACATTCTCTACTCTCTTTTGTCTTATAATTAATTTATTATACTATTAAAATACTATTTTCTGGCACACTTTTTAACATAATACTGTTATTTTATTAATAAATGGAATTATTAAAAGCAATATAAACTGTTATGCTTAGGATAAACATAAAAGAAACATACCTGCTTCGCATACAGGCTGTACTAAAGTGTTATACAGCAAAAGTATTATTTACTCCATATTTTACTTATTAGTTAACTCTTTTTTTAAAAAAAAATCAAGTAAACATAGAAATTTTTTATTCTAAGATAATCAATGGGAGCAAGTGTGAAAAGCACTTGGTCACTATATATATATGTTAAACAAAACAAATTATAAATTTTGTGACTTGCTTTTAGCTTGCATTTTATGATCACTAGATGGAGCTTTACCAATAGCTCCTAACAAGCTTTTGTTTACATAAACACTGAGAGAGAGAGAGAGAGAATTCAATATCTCTTTTGCTGTCTCCACCTCCAGACCAGCTGGTTTTAAGCTAGTTGGCTCATGTCAGTGAAGGGTAGGGAGACTAGAAACTAGATTTAAATACTAACTCTAAAATCAGCATTTATCAAACATGTTTCTATCAGTTTGAAAGCATGAAATTTATCAGACATGCAATGTCTTCAAATCCAGCTTAACAAACTTGATAGCTATATGGGTCTGAAATCAGTTCAGTTTCACCATATAGTAAAAACCTCTGCAATATATATCATTGCAAAAACCTTCAAAGGGTACATTTATGTTAAACAAAACAAGTTATAAATTTTGTAACTTGCTTTTAGCTTGCATTTATGATCACTAGATGGAGCTCTACCAATAGCTCCTAACAAGCTTTTGTTTATATAAATGCTGAAAGAGATAGAATTCATATAGCTATCTAATTTGTTAAGCTGAATTTGAAGACATTATGTGTCTGATAAATTTCATGCTTTCAAACTGATAGAAACATGTTTGATAAATGCTGATTTTAGAGTTAGTATTTAGATCTAGTTTCTAGTCTCCCTACCCTTCACTGACATGAGCCAACTAGCTCAAAACCAGCTGGTCTGGAAGTGGAGACAACGAAAGAGATATTGAATTCTATCTCTCTCTGCATTTATGTAAACAAAAGCTTGTTAGGAGTTATTGGTAAAGCTCCATCTAGTGATCATATATATATATATCAATGCATAAAAGAGAATGAAGTAGAAATTATAATACTTCAAAAAAAAATTAATTCTTATGATGTCAAAATTTCTTGTTCCATATTCAACAATAAAGTCAGCTGGATTTGATCTTTGTGATTGCAATTAGAATCTCATCAACTGATTCAGAACAATTCATGGTTGTTGTGCTTATCTTCTTCATAAATGGAGTTAATCAGTCACTAACCTATGTACATGTAGACAAGCTCAAACTATGAAACACATAGGTAATATTTACCAAAATCTATGGCTACAGTCATAGAATTGAAGAATTTCCAATGGTAAAACTAACCAAAATTCATTTTTAAAAATGCATCTAGAATCTCATCAATATATTCAAAATAATCCATTGTTATTGAGCTCATCTGTTTTATAAATGGAATTTATCAGCCACTAGTCTAGGTAAATATGGACATACACTAACCATTAATCACATAAGTAATGTCTGTTGAATTTCTGTTTAAGTTAATAGAAGTGAGGGAGTTAATTATTACATTTAATGAGTTTCATCATATATCAGTGTTTCCACTATTTCTTTTTTTTAAATTTTAGCTGGGGAGGGGGTAGCTTTTATTTTACTCTTGTCAATTTTTATTTTATTGTAGATGATTTGATTATTCTACAACTATAATGGCTAAAAGATTTAATTATTAACAAAGTACATTCAAAGATAAATTAAAATAAGACATTTTCCTAAAGACTTGTAATGATGGTGTTTTAGTTGTATTTATATATTGGACTATTTCCATCATCTAATACTAAATATTGAATGACTTTAGAAAAATCTAACTTTATTTAAATCTTCTGATTACATTAAACTGTCAGTAATAACACACAGGTTTGTATATGCACAATGTTTTGAAAGGTTTTATTTGCCTCTTTTCTTCATGTATTGCTGGTGTGACAAGTGAGAATACTAGCATGGAAATCGAACCTGGACCCTTAGATTGTTGAATGTTGAATTTTAATGCAATTCTCTAACAAACTGAAGTATTATACCAGAGGCAACAATCAGTAGAAATTTTATATACTTATCTATGAGCTTTCTCCTGATTTCTTCACTTTTTCCTAAGAGCAAAATTGATTAGTGATTTCCATACATTGGGTATCACCAATCAACTTTGCTCTTAGAAAAAAGTCGAGAAATCAGGAAAAACCTTATAGATGAGTATGTGAAATTTCTATTGACTGTTACTTTTAGCAGGGTGGTTCAGTTTGTTAGAGCATTCATTACCTTAAAATTTAATATTCAAGAATCTAAGAGTCCGGGTTCAATTCCATGCTAATACTGTCACTGATCAGGCTAGAAATACCTGAAGAAGAGAGGTGGATATTATCTGTTGAAATATTGTGCATATACCATTCTGTATGCTATTACTAATAGTTGAATGTAATTAGAGGATTTAAATAAAGTTACATTTTTCTAAAGACATTCAATACTTATTATTAGATGATGGAAATAATCAATATATAAATACAACTAAAATAAGGCATTTTAAATAAGGTTAAAAAACTTGCATGAAATATAAAGATTTCTCCAATAATCTCTAAAAGAATGAATTAAAAAAGATAGTGATGTTTAGTATAAATCCAAAAATATTTAAACAATATATGCTTTTGCAAACAAAGTTTGATATTATGAGAATGCATAGCACAAAGAATTGTTCCAAGAACTTTAATGTAAACCATAAAACATCACATGATCACCATTCGTTATGTTTACAAAAGTTGTTTTCACAGAGGCAAAACTCTGCCTTGCACTGAGTGGTGCTACTGTATGGAGAGTTTTGCCTCTGTGAACTTTCATGTAAACAGTGATCTGTGAAATGTGAAGATATGCATTAAACTGTTTACAGAATCCTAAGATGCTGGCTCAGATGTTGAAAGCTCATTGCTTATAACAACAGTCTTCAGTCCAATCCTGAATAGTATAAAATGTAATTTCTTCAGAATTCTTGTTCAGTTTCAAATGTGTGTGTTTTTGCTTAGGAATTGTATTTTGGATCACTTAAAAGTAATTTTTGGTTTGATTAAAATTTCAATAGAAAAAAAAATAAGATTGTGTTATCATATGATTTTTTTTATGCATAAGAGAAAAAAAATTATTTATCAATTAAAATTCCAAATTTCTAAAACTATTTTGATTTTAAAAAAATGTTAAAAACACACACACCTAATTATAATATAAGTTGTAAGTTTTATATAATTCTATATATACTTCTTCCTTCATCTTCTTCAGTAATTTTGCTTATTCATATACAACTATATATCTTATTACATATCACTATCTTCTTACACCTTTAAGCAAATAATGTTTATTATTATAATAACAGTTTCAACTGTTTCACACAGCCTTCATCAGATCTCAATCTATTTCTTTATCCAGATAAAGGAATAGATTGAGAACTGAAGAAGACTGCAAGGAACAGTCAAAACTGTTATTATAATAATAAACATTATTTGCTTAAAGGTATAAGGAGATGGTAATTATTTAGTAATATAGTTGTGAGTTTTATTGTGCCAAAAAGTATCATTCTGAAAATTTATGGCCATTTTATAAGGTGTGTCTATAATAATTCAATTTTTAAGCTATTTACAAAAAAGTTTTTAATCAGATAAAGATAAACATATATCAAAATAAAATAAATATTTAGAAATAATGACATTAGTAAAATAATGTTTTTTTCCAAAGTTTTTTTCATAATCTTTCAAGTAAAAACTGTCAACGAACATCATATAAATAAATATACAGATATAATTACTCACAATTCAATACAAATACCAGTTCATCCTTATCATTAAAAGAAGTTTTGGCCTTAGAGGTCATCAACTTTATGAGGACATTTTTAATGTTAAGGGTGGTTGGAATTTGCATTGAATTGTTAGTATTTATATAAAATAGAAAATCATATAATATTACAAAACTAGTCAAAAAATAAAATTTACTAAAATTCTCTTATGACTATCATTTCATCTATTAACAAATAGACTTTCTCATGTGACATTAAACAAGATACAAACAACATATATATATATATAAAACAAAATAGCCCCCATACTTTATTTCAGAAACCATTCACCTTTAACATCAAATGATGTTTTCATAAGATTGATGATCTAATTTATATGGATGTTTTTGTTAATAATTTTCCTTTTAAAAAGTTCTATTTGCTTAATAAATGAAACTGTTTGTTAATAAAATTTTGTAAAACTTTTTATTTTATAAGTATATGTTTATTCTATTTTGATTATAATTGTTAGTTTTTTAATATTAAGACAATATTATATATATATTACTTAGAAAATAATGCTAGTAATGCTCAAGACTGGTTATAGGTTTATAAACATAAATACATGACCGCAGTTCACACTTAACCAAAACAATACCAATAACAATAAACAATGTCAATCTGTTGTCAAGAAACCTTTTTTTTTTTTACAAAAAAGGTAAATGTCTCATTTTCATCTGTGGTCTAATATGTTCATGTTATACCACTGCAGTGCTACATTAAAATTGTTATCTGCAATTATTAAGATAAATAAAAAATGTACAATTATTAAAATAAGATCACTGCAGAGTATTTTATCAAGAAATGATTGAATTAAAAATATCTCATTTGAAAAAAATAATCTATAAAAGTTTAAAGAGTTTCTGTGTATATGCACAGATTGCCAAAAGGCAAACATTCATTCATGTAAGTTTTAATAGTTTGAAATAATAGTAATAAAAAACAATTAGAGGGGGGATTAAATGGTAATCCATACAGTTTTACAAATTAATTAAAGAGTAAGTGGGGAGGGGGAATTTAACAAATCTTTTACATGAAATCAAAAATACACTTTTACCCCCCTTAGTGATGGCAATTGGTTCTCCAAAACTCATCATTTAGCAAGAATATCGTATACAGAATATGTATTTATAATGGGAGTCTATGGGAAAAAAAATTGGCTGGTTCCTAAAGCTAAAAAGTTACACTAACTTAGGAATAAAGTACATATTAAAAAAATTATTCATTAACACTTATTTTAAATGCAATCTGTTTTTCTTTTTAAACTTTTTTCAAATTCAACATTTGCATTTTAAAATGTTGTTTTTCTTTTGATTTCAAACCACTTGGGTTTAAGGGTATAAACAACATTTTTAACAAAGTTACAAAATCAATAGCTATTTTTACATAATTACCAGGTGTTCTAAAAATAATATACAGTAATTAAGGAAGACACACACACACTGTTTAATATTTGTATTGTGTTTTCCTGAAAGTTTGTGATGATGGTATTTTAGTTGTACTGTACCATATTTATATATTGGACTATTTCACCATCTAATATAAGTGTTGAATGTTTTTAGAAAAATTAAACTTTATTTAAATAATCCAAGAACTGTACATTATATTTAAATAAAGTTTAATTTTGCTAAAGACATTCAATACTTATATGTATAATATATAGTATTATAGATTCATTAGTTATATACATTTTAAGTTTATACATTCTAAATTTAAAAAAAACTTTTCCCAATCATTATAGTGAATAATCGATTGTAAATTGAAGTAGTGGGTACAAAATGATGATGATTGCTATTGCGAAATATCGCTAAGCAGCCAATCACTAAGTGAGGTTTAGGTGTACTCTCTTTTCATTTCATTTAAAGAAAAAAATCTTAAAAACTAAAAAAAATATCTTTCCATTTTTTTAACATAAAATAGATACATGTGTGTAAATAGCAAATTGATTGTAAACATAAAGAAATAAAAAAATAAATAAATAACAGAAATGAAAGTTAAATATTAAGAATAGATGAAAGTGTATAACTAAAATTTCCCTCCAAGATTGCATATACTAATAAGCTACAAAGGAATGAAATTAGCAATGGATACTAATTAAAATCCATAAACAGCAGGATTAATTAAAAGGCATTTTAAGAATTTAATCAAAGCAGCAGATGAATTTAAAAACTAATTAAAGAAATAACAAGGTCATCATATAAATAGGGTCAAAAATTTCATCAGCCAGTCATTCACATATCTAGAGTCATTCATGTATTTAAAGTCAGTCACCTGTATATGTATTTGGTAATAAAGATAATGCAGTGTTTAGCAGTTTTTGGAACATGTGATAAACTCTATCCTCAGTCTGACAGAACATCAGCTGTCTGCCCAATAGAAATAATGCCCGTCTAACAATTTGAAGCTTCCAGGAATGTCTAACTACCTGAAATAGAAGTAACATGGAATAGCAATCATTAGAACCTCAACAGAAACCTAAAATCCATCTGGTTGGTAAAATACACATGCAGCAGTAAATAACTTAAAGCCACCATGTTCCAAAAATTCTATAGGTATAATTTTTTATTCCACTTTTTGATATTAATTAATGTAGCCATTGCAATTTTTGAAGCCTCCCAGAGTCAGTTTAACAAATGAACTCTATAGCTGCATAAAATGAACTATTTATGTGCGTGTTTGAATGCTTGTAATTATCTTTAATGCTTTATGTTATATTATACTCTATTGTGTGATTTATTAAGAATGGGTGTGGTTATATATAAAAATTATAATTTAAATTAATTAAGAAATTTTATAATTAGTTTACAAATTTTAGTAAGCATTTTAGTTAAAATAAATTATCTTTGAAAATTATTTTGTCGGTCAGTTTTTTTTACTCATGCCACTAATTAAATCAGCAACTTATTATATTATTCTTTTTGATTGAGCTAGTTGGTATTTCTTGGGTGCTGAATTAGTTTACTGTTATTCAGAGCATGTTAACTACTGTAGTTAACTGGCGCCTGGAGTTTCTCTGAAACAAAAAAGTGCTTTGAATGATAGGTGTTGAATTTTGCAGCCGAAAAGATCTGGGGCCTTGAAACATTGTTGTAGTTATGTAGCTCCAGCTTGGTCAGAGGCATCCTCTGGATATTATGCTTCTCTGCCTAAGGAGACTGATGTGGAGCAATACTTAAATTTCAGTGGAGTAGATCGAATGTATAATAAATAATTATATTATTTTTTTTGTATAAAAGTAAGTCTTACAATTTTGCTTTCACAAGTTTCTATTTTATTAAAGAGTAAAAAAATTATGTTAGATCTTTCTCTCTATTTGATCAACTACCCTACTGGTTCAATATAGGCACAGAATATATAATTGACTATTTGTTAGTCTGCTTTCAAAACAGATTATATTTGCTTGTTTAATGAAGTTTATATAAATTTCTTTGAATTAATAATCTCATTCTCTTTAGTCAAGTTGCAATCTTCAGTATCTCTATAAAAATATTAGACCATAGATGAACATGGGATGTCCATCTTATTGTAATTGCCTTGACTATAGATTGAGATTGTTGATTGTCGACTGCTTTCCCATATTTATAAACCTATCTGGCCTTTATTATTATTAGCTTTATTGACATCGGTATTATTTAGATTTGGACTGTTTTTATTTTATTAATATATTTGAGGAAGAATTAAATAAAATGGAGTAGTGATGTACAATGATATTGGTGAAGGTTTATCACAATTGTGCTAAAGCAGGATGTTACTCCAAAGGGTGGAGGAAAAAAAGATTACAAGCTACTCCTATATACAATGTTAACTATTTTTAAAATGGTTAGAAAAGTCCCATTATATGATCACCACGATTAACATCAACTTAATGATAATAGTTTAAATTAGACCAATATAGGATAAGTTTTTTGATGATGAAGGATAAATATAAGTTGTGAATTGCAATGAAATTTTTACTGGCTACAGACTAATTGGTTAAAGGGTCATCTTAAATTCAATATTAATAAATCTAAATATCCCAGGTTAAATTCTCACATTAGTACTGCCATTGGTTAGCCAAGCAACTACTCGATGAAGAGAGAAGAATAGTATCAATTGCAACACTATGCTGAAAATTAACTTGTGTGCTGTTAAAACAATTGAATGTATTAAAGCTTAAATAAAGTTTGATTTTTTCTAAATACATTTAATAATTAATTCTAGATATAGATGGAATCCAATATATGATTACAAATAATCTTAATAAATTATAAATAATTAAATGTTATAAAAATAATTTTTAATTTAATAATGTCATATACTTTTTTAAAAATAAATAAATTATTATATAAAGTTGTAATAAATATTTTAAAATGATTTTACAAAGCAGGATTTAAAATAATATTGATCGATGTTAGATGAGATGAGGAATTAATTGTCTCATGTAGCATAAGTAAGGTGAGGTAGTTAACTGTCTTAGGTATCATAGGCGAGTTGAATTAATTGGCTCAAATGATGAATAAAAACAGTCACTAAAATAATATATTTAAATATATATTTAATAAATATTTTTATTTAATTGTTATTTTTTCCTACTACATTCATTGCTTTTAATGTCATGTGCGGTTTTAGCGCAGTGTTAGAGGGTCCGACTCTAGAATGTGGAACCAGTGTTGGCACTTACGGCGCTCAAACCTGTGAACTCTCGAGCAATAAAACCACTCGAATATATATATTGCTTTCCTCATACCAAGTGTTTTCGATAATTTTAAAGCTGCATTATTTAAGGTTTACCTCAGGAGCCAAAATTGATTGGCTGATCCTGATGTTAAAATTATATCAAAAGTTTGCAGTTTGTACCCGATTCTTCTAAGATCTTAAATTTTGTTTTGATAGAGCATTGAACAACTTTCCCCCATTATTTAATAATGGTGACGATATTGATAAAATATACTCATTATATAAACTTCTTCCTTTTTTGTTTGTTTCAGGAAACCATATGATATATATATTGCCAGAAGGTATTTTACTTTATTGATAATTATGAATAAATTAATAACCAATAGACGTAAATGTTTAGCATGCTAATTAAATAATAATAAAAAATACCAGTTATTCATTAAAAATCTAAACATTTGTTCAAAGAAATGAGAAGGAACAGCTGCAAGTTAAGATTTGCTAATGATGAATACAGTCGCCAGATGAGAATTCTTTTAGTACCAATATGAAAAATTTTCTTCCCAATATAAAACTGGTGTTTGGAGGCGGGGGGGGGGGGGATAGCGTTAGAGACTGGATTGTGTTTGAAATGCATTATAAAAAAAGTAAAATATATTTTGCTTATGTATATAAATTATTGATGGAAATTTTTTAAAAGTAATATAAAACAAGAAGTTAGTTTATTTTTGTGTTTTGCTTCAATATAAAAATAAAAAAAGTAAAAAAATGATTTTTTTTTTCAAATGAAATATAAATTGAAAATAAATTTTACAGCAATATGCAATAATATTTCAATATATATAAATTAGTGATAGTAGATTTTGAATCTCATTATCTTCCCATTTTATCCAAAATTCCCAATAAACATCACATAATCACCATTTCCTATACTTGCTTATAACTGTTATTAAAACAGGCAAAACTCTCTACACGTAAGTCAGACTGACGAAGGCCACAAGCCAGAAGCTAGTCTGGGGATATTGGATGAGTAGGCACTAGATGGGAATTTTATGCACAAGCCTTCTGGCATCCATTGATTACTCTGGCAATACGTATAGAGAGTTTTTGCCTGTTTTATCCAAAATTATCAGTTTCAAAGTGTTTTATTTTTTGTCCAGTCTACAACTTTTATTTAACTGAATTTTTTTTAATACAAATTCTATAATCTCTAAATAATATTCTATTTTTCTTTCTCTCTCTCTCTCTTTTGATTACTGATAATATTTTATTAACAATTAAAATAACTGTCTTTTGAAAAGTCAGACTTTTTCTTATTGAGTCAGATTTTGTGTGAAAAAATATAAGATATATGCATTATATATGTATATATTTATTGGTATTACGCAATGCAATGTTTATTGATTATTTGATCTTTTAAAGGATTTCGGAATAGGAAATCATTTGGAATGGATTCCAAACATTCCGAAATTAAAAAAAAAAACAAAACATTTTTTGCTTTTGGCTTAAATAAAATATGTTCAACTTCTTTTAGTAAAACCTAGATTGAATAAACGATTTATTAATTTATAAAACTGATTTATTTATAAATTTATTGCATAGTTTTGCTTTGCATGCTTCTCAGAATGTCAACGTGATACAGAATGCGACATCTCACATAACATATACCCTACTAATCTATTTTATTTACCATGTTATAAGAAAACACTGGATAAACGGAAATCAATAATTCAAGGTTCTGAACGTAAAATAACGTGTTATCTTGTCTTGCATAAAAGTAAGCTGTCATTATTTGAATTCAGGTCAGGTAATTTGCTCAGTATTAACAGTATCTGTGAAAAATGATTCTGCACAAATATTTCTATACAAACATACATCTTTTTTTAAATCATAAAATAAACTGTTATGAGAAAAAATAACAGTATGTTATAAATAGAATTTACATATAATAAAATGTATACTTCTGTTTGGCATTTTTTAGCAATGAACGTATTAAGACTTCTTGATACAGATTGCTATGTGTCTAATACATACCAAAATTAAAAATATCCTCGCTATAATAATCTTGATTCCCCCCCCCCCACTTATTATTTATTCAAATCTTTTTAATTACTGCCGTTAGAATCTATAGATAGCATAGAAAAATGAAGCAATTATTTCATTTGTGTTAAATATTTTTTCAGATAGGTATAAAGTTTGCTGATTTTTTAAATTCTTAAAGCAGACGCGTGAACCTACAGCCCTGATTAGCTTTATGTTGTGCTGAAGTTTATTTATTGTGTTTATATATATTGCTGCCAGAAAACAATATATTCTAGATCAGGGGTCCCCAACCCCATGCCCGCGGGCACCACGGCGTCCGCAGACCATATTACGTGTGCCCGCCGCTATCCAAACACGATAAAAAATTATTTATCTGATACAGATAAATTTAATTTTTAAAATTTCTTATAAATTATTGTAATATATAACGTCAAACCGTGTGATAGAATATATTTGTAATAACTTAATATTTGTGTTAATATTAAAAATGCACACGCATATATAATTCGGCTATATATAGATAACTAAAATCAAATAAATAAATAACAAATTTTTATTGATTTTTTCTAGCGCTTTCAAAGGTATAATCTTCATTTTCAAGAAGTACAGTATTTCTTCATTTTCACGAAGTGCAAATATGCAAAATAGGACAGATTAAATATGCAAATATGGGTAGGAAAATTTTTCAAATTTGCCATTGTATTATATTGTAATCAAATTGTAGGGCATACTATACTTTTACAGCGTAAAAATATAAACATTAATTATATGTTAAAATTTTATTTTTGAAATAAATATTTTTTTTGTACATTACGTGTATTATTAACAATATCCAACTATAAATTTACATTGAAACAATAAATGGTGCCCATCACCTGGTTGAAAAAATAAATAGTGCCCGCCACCTGGCCAGTATTGTAGGATGTGCTCTTAAGTGCAAAAAGGTTGGGAACCCCTGTTCTAGATAATAAATAAATGAGACATACATAAAGTAATGACAATATATTTATTGCATTTATTTAAAGTAATTTTATATTTATAACAGTTTAACAGTTTGCTATCTGATTACAGTCTACAAAAATACAATTGCATTTGCATTGTTTGCAGAAATATTATGCACCCTTCTTATAAAATCTAAACTTTCGACTACACTGGCTTTCCTCATGAAAGCTATAATATCATTCATTGCTAGCAGCTTTCTTCTTCAATACAGCAAGCCAGACTCTATTCTATCAAATAAGGAACAGTCTGGATTACTATTAGCATAATTCCAATTGTGTATTACTATTTTGAAGGCAACATAGTAACCTTGTTTTGTCTCCTTGATTGGTTTCTTTTTCAAATGGTTAATTATAATATTAAGTCATCTATGTTCTTTATTACTTTTTACAATGATTTTTTACAACCCACTATTGACAGTTTTGATTGCCCTAGCAATCTTCTTCAGAACTATAGTGAACATAATACAAACAAATGAATACAAATATACATGAACATACAATTTTACATTCTATATATATTCTATTTCATAATCATTATTTATATACCCCACATATAATTTTATATGCTTCTCTATATAATTATTACATTTTCATATATTATACATTTTACTTTTTTATATTCTATATAATCATACATATATTATTTTTATTTCATTTATTTTTTATTTTACTCATTAATTTTTTTAATATTTAACTCAAACATTATATATTCATACTTTTATATTACATTATTATTATTCATTATATTAACATTCAATATGTATAATTTTTTTTAACCTATAACATTATTTTTTTAACATATTTTTTATACCTACTTTCTACTTATATTTCCAAATCTTAACTGCTAAATTCAAACTTTTAAATTTTACAGTTATACTTTAGTAGCTCCCTCTTTCTATTTTTTTTATATAATTAAATGTATTTTTTTTTTTAATGTCAAAACACTTTTTTCCACTTTATACGATGCAAACATTATTTTCTTCAAATAATTTTATTATTGTACAGATTCATACTCCAGTAATCTTTTTCAAAGCTAGCAAATATTTAAATATATATGTTTACATAGAAACAAAATATTTTATAATATTTAAATATATATAATTCATATATTAATTACATTTGTAAAAATATTCATATGCCTTGTAATTATTTGTCTTAAAATTTATTCATCTTAACTTCACATCAATATTGATTTGACATTCGTATTGTTCATATTATTGTTGTTTTATTGGACAGCTGCACTTGAATGCTGCTTTCTCTAAAATTTTATGTTTTTATTTTCTATGTATTGTTATGCAAACTTTATGTGAATTTTCATTGAAAATAATTTTATTCAGATGTAAAATCACTTGTGCAAAAACAATATAAATAAGAGCAGTCTTCCTTTATTTTTTACTTTAGTGCCATCAAGTAATCAGTGATCCCAACATAGTAATGTAAATTTAATCCCTATCCCAGATCAGTTTTTGTATTTTTCCTTTACCAATGAAGAGGTAGAGGTTCAAAACTAGAACCAGTGCAATTATGTATTTAGCAGCCATCTTTAACTCTTTTTTGAATATTAAATCATTAGCATAAAATTTTAAATAACTCTAAGGTTTTGAACCCAAGCACTGCTCTATGATGTTACGTAGATATGACACTAGGATAGAAGTTATACATTTTAGTGACCTCAATTCTATTCTAATTGCAGACACTTTTTTTTCTTGGCTGGGCACCAACACATTACATCAATTGATTATTTTATCTTGCTTAGATTGTAAATAAGAGCAGTCTTTCTCTGCTATACTAGCACCATCTATTGTAAGCTTGAGTAATCAGTGTTTTTCTAATCATAGTGTTCAATCACAATTAACAAATTAAATTCACATAAATCAGTCATGTGATAGGTTTTTCTACTCTGATGATAAATCTTATTGAATACGAGGCCATCAAATCTCATTCAAAATTGTTTTGATACTAAAGATGAATGTTTTTTGAAATGATTTATTGAAAGTTATTTTCGTTTTGTGTGCAAATGTTTTGTATTGTAATTCCAAGAGATTTTAACTTTTCTCAAAAAAAACAATATAATTCAATAAATGATAATATGCACAAAGTGTATATTAAGAAAAACTGGTTTAATGCTTTGAAGACATGTATGTTAGATATAACTAAGTAATATGTTGAGCATGCTTTCTACTTACTGGTAGTCATAATCGAAGCAATAACTATCCAAAAACATTATAAGCTTTATAGAAGTGGCATTTTACAAAAGTAGTGATTTACATAAATTTGAATAAACAAATCCACATTTTCCAGGAATGTATGTCTCAAAAGTAACTACAAAAAACAAAATTAAAGAGGCTTGACACATAATTAATTCCATGCATGCAATAAATATATGAGCCAATAGTGTTCCCCTTGGTAGACATTGTTTAATCTGACAATGTAGTTGGTGCATCACAATTACCTATTATACATGCAATTATGCAAATCTTTCAAACACTGCAAATTTAATCTTTTATAATCGGAATTACTATCACAGTCTGCTAATTGTCTATTAGTTATGCTTTGAAACAGATACTCTGTATTGAAAGCTGACTCGGCAGATTAATAAACGAATTTATTTTAACCTCACTTTGGCCATACTTATTACTTATTGCACTATTATAAATTTGAAGAACAAATCAATTTATTTAGATAAGTCATTTTTTGAACAGGAGAACACATGATTCTTTTTTGTTAATAGTGTTTATATTATTGGCAATATGCCAGGTCTCTAACTTTGCATTTAGACAATACTGGTGAATGTAGGTTCAAATACATGATCTTGCTTGGTTTCATGTTCATAAAAGATGAATTTTATTTCTGTATTAGTTTTGGCCATGTTGTATTGATATCTGGGTTGTGCAACTCTTATAAAGAGATTAGCTCAAGATTCCCCAAAATAAACTGCATTGCAGTTTGTGTTGTTGCATATAATTTTATATACAATTTGGAACACCAAGTGTGGGGGTAGCTTGTCTTTAGTGTTATTAATCAAGTGATTCAGGGCAGAGGGGATTCAAAGACTAAGATTATATGTTTCTGCACAGATATTATTTATATTGTGGGTTGTCCCAGTATATAGGATAAAAATATCCAAAGTTTTTGGTTAACTAGCATAAGTTTGATCCTGATTTTGGTATAGAATGTTTTAACAATATGAATAAGCTCTGATGATATATATATTTGATATCACACAAATCTTTAATATATGTTTCAATATTAGTTTTATGGCCAGATTCAAATTTATGTAGGTTATAGTTTCTATGTAAAAATGCATTAAAACCAGAAAATTTGTGAGGGGTAGACAATAATGATTAATGGACAGGCTTAACTATCTTTTTGTAATTTAATTGACAGCCTTCACACTGAATATATAAGTCCAGAAATTTTAATCCTTTTAGATTATCTTTATTTTCTATAATCCATTGTAATGAAAAGTTATGTACATGGACATGCTGTATTTCACTAATTTGTGCCTCTGGGGCACAAATAATGATGTCATCTATGTATCATATATATAACAGGCCTAGAATTTGATTAAAATACTTAGGAAGAATGTCTTCAAATTTATTTAATGCAATACCAGATATTATGCTGCTCATGGGAAGACCCATAGATCAACCATATGTTAATCCTCTCCCTGCTCTGAATTGCTTGATTCACAACACTAAAGACAAGTTGCTCCCAGATCTGGTGACCCAAGTTGTGTATAAAATTACATGCAACAACACAAACTGTAATGCAGTTTATTTTGGGGAATTTGGCCCAATTTCTTTGTAAGAGTTGCACAACACAGATACCAATACAACGGAGCCAAAACTAATACAGAAATAAAATCCATCTTTTCTGAACATGAAAACTAAGCAAGGTCACATATCTGAATCTACATCTGCCAGTATTTTCTGCTCCAAGAAAAATGATGCTGTATGCAAGGTTAAGGAGGCCTGGCATATTGCCAATAATATAATGACATCTAAATAAATTGATTTATTACTCAAATTTATTACCAGTTAGTCAAAATCTCAGCATACTATTTAGATATATCTAGCATATGTATTATCAAAGCATTAAACAAGATTTTCTTAGTATATGCCTGATGTAATGATGGTATATTAGATGTGATATGTTAGACTATTTCCATTGAATGTATAGAAAATTTTAACCTTTATTTAAACTTTTCAAATACACACAACTTGTTAGTAATAACACACAAATAGACAACACAAGTTAGTAATTATATGTTTGAATAGTATTATTCTCCAGTCTTCTTCAGTATTGCTGGCCTGATCGGTGACAGTATTAGCACGGGAGTTAAACTTACATGTTTAGATTCTCAAATATCAAATCTAAGGCAAATGCTTTAACCAACTGAGTTATTCGGTCCAAGGAAACAGATAATAAAAATTTCATATATTTATTTCTGCTGCATTTGTCATAATAGTTCAGTTGATTAGATTGCTTGTCTTAAATTTGATATTCAGGAATCTAAAGGTGCGAATTTGACTCCTATATTAATACTGTCATTGGTTAGGCCAGCAATACTTGAAGAAGAGTGAAGATAATACTACTCGAAATGTTGTGTAATTACTAACCTGTATTGTCTATTTGAGTGTTAATACTAACAAGTTGTTTGCATTTGAAAAGTTTAAATAAAGTTTAAAATCAACATTTACTGATAGATGATGAAAATAATCCAACATATTATCACCTACTGAATTAAATGTCTTATATTTAGTTGATTTTCACATGAGATGATCTATTTGTTAATAGAGGAAAAGATGGTCGTGAGAGAATTTTAGAATAAATTTATTTTTTAGCTAGTATTTAATGTTATAAGATTTTGTATTTTATTGATTTTCTATTATATTCAGCTTTTCAAATTTCTTTTTTTTTTAAAAAAATATTTATTTAAAAAATATGAAGTTAATAACAAAATTAAGCATTAAATCAATCTATCGAGAAACTATAATTAAATAACAAAAATAAATAGCTAATAAATAAATCAAACGGAAATATGCATAAGTAATTTAATTCCTATCTTTCTTGAAATTTTCTCCTTCTTCACCGATCTTTCTTTTCTTTGTTTTGTTTTTTGTTTTTTTTTAAAACGACATTTTCTGAATAAAAATAATATTGACTATAAATTTAAATAATTGTTTAATAATTAAATTTTAATCGCTCAAATTTTGCCCAAATTTTTTATCAAATGGCAAAAGCAAAAAAGAGAAATAATCAGCACGCTGGATCTGAATACGTGATTATTGATACAAAATAAGCGATACAGGTTTAAATCACCATATCTATCAAAAGCTGAGTCAAAATGTTTATTTTCTACGTAACAACATTATTAATGCGACGATTGCCGACACAAAAATACACACGCGATCGGGCTATCCCTCTTTTATAAATTAAAATAAAATGTAAAATAAAATATTGTTTCTATTATTTAATTTAAAATTGGGAATATCTTAATAATATATTACTAGGTGCACGTTATAAGTTTGTGACACCCTGAGCAAATCAAAATTTAGGATCCACGTACAATGTGAATGCAAACATTTTTCTAGGGGAAGAGGAGGAATAGGGGAGGGGGGGGTATTAAAAAAAGCAGACGAGCAATTTTAGATAAAATTTCATTTAAAAAAAAAGGTTATGTTACGTTTATAAACCATTAACAAAAATAATATACATGATCGTATAAATTAGTACTTTTATTACATTTAATAAGACTAAATTAATACAACAAAAATTAGATTAATGTGCATTCAAAAGTTAATGTTACTTAGACAAATAGAAATAACTTTTTATACCTTAAGAACACAATTTTTAACAAAATTAATACGAAAAATAATAATCGTAAATTAACAAATAAACAAGTTACTATTTGTGTTTTTTGATTAGAAAAAATGTCAATCAGTTATTGAAATTAACAGTTTTTGTAATGTCATTTTCAATGTACAACATTGCTAAATCACATCATTTTTCTTGTCCGATTGAATTTCTGATATAACATTTGATTCTTTTAAAAATAGAAAATAATCTGGTGGGATCTCCAAGAAAATGCCAGTTTGCTCAATGGATAACACGCTTATCTATACAACAATACATTATTTTAATAGATATATCCAATAACTTCAATGTTAAACCACTAAGCATCACATGATCACCATCTCTTATACTAGCACTTAATTGTTTATAAACAAGGCAAAAACTCTCCATACAATAGTGTCACCCTGTGCCAACCAGAGTAATCAATGATGCCAGAAGGCTTGTGCATAAATCCCTATCTAATGCCTACTCATCCAATGCACAAGCCTTTCCATTGATTACTCTGGTTGTCACAGGGTGGCACTATTGTATGGAGAGTTTTTGCCTTCTTTATAAACAATTATGTGCTAGTATAAGAGATAGTGATCATGTGATGCTTAGTGGTTTAACACCAATCCTGCCTAATAGGATAGTGGTGGCTATGGTTGTTAAAGAGCCAAAGACATGCTGGAGAGTTGCATTAGATCCTAGGATCTAGGTGCAGTGCTCTCAGATCCAAAGCTCCTCACTGACGAAGGCCACAAGCCAGAAACTAGTCTGGGGATATTGGATGAGTAGGCATTAGATATGGATTTATGCACAAGCTTTCTGGCATCCATTGATTACTCTGGTTGGCACAGGGTGGCACTACTGTATGGAGAGTTTTTGCCTTGTTTATTAACCTCAATGTTACCACATATTTTTTTAAATTCATATAAATAAAGATGCAATAAAAGACAAATAACCCCAAAATGCATTTTGTGCTGAACCAGCACTCATCTGTTGGTCCAGGTCACTGCCTCATATATATCTTTATTATATGAAAAATATTTATCTACATTAAATAATTACATTTTGAATTACAAGTGTCGAACTAACTCAACCTACATCTTTGCCATGATCCACTTTAGATAAATATAGAAATGATTATTATTAATCATTTACTAAACTACAGATTGTCTCTAGCATAGATATAAACTTTAAAACACAATTAAAGATTAATATATCTGACTTTTTAAAATTGAACACACAAACACATGGAGTTATTCACTTTTCTTTGATATTTGTAATTCAAAATGTAATTATTTAATATAGATAAATATTTTTCACATAATAAGGATATATAGGAGAGATAGTGATCTGGACGAACAGATGAGGAGTGCTGGTTCAGCACGAAATGCATCTTGGGGGTCATTTGTCTTTTATTGTATTTTTATTTATATGAATTTAAAAAGAATATGTAATAATATTAAGGTTATTTAATATATTTATAAAGATATAACAGTGGGAAAAAGAAATGTGAATAACTCCATGTGTTTGTAGGTTTAATTTTTAAAAAATCAGATACATTAATCTTTAATTGAGTTTTAAAGTTGATGTCTGTGCTAGAGACAATCTCTAGTTTAGTAAATGATTAATAATAGTCATTACTATATCTAAAGTGGATGTTCTCAAAGACGTAGGTTGAGTTAATTTGATACTTGTAATTCAAAATGTAATCATGTTATTTTAAGTTAATATAACATTTATTACAATGGGAATGGATCAGGATTAAATCTATTTTATCTATCGAATTAAATAAATATTGATGTATAAAATTTAAAGCTTCATCCATACCAAAATATAAATATATTTAAATTGCATTTATGAATACTTTGCAAACATTTAAATTTTGCACAGTAATTAATTATATGGACATGTAAATCATGAGGGGGGGGTATTTTAGAAATATAATATTTAGAGCTCAGGATAAGTGAATATCCTATTAAATTCATTGCTCTATATACTAAACTTATTTATTTATTTATAGACCAATTTAAAATAAACTCCTTGTGAACAAAAAAATCAGCATGGAGTTCAAAATTAAAAAAAAACAAAACAAATATATAAAACTTATATAAAATAATAAAATTAACAGTTAAAATAAAAAAAGAATAAAAGTTGAAATATAAAGTTATCATCTAATAAACACACACACGTATATATATATATATATTACCAAAATCACCCTTTCCTTTATTTTTGCTGTAATATCTTATATAAATCCAATTTATCCAAACTACTTTGAACAGTTTTTAGCAAATTTTTTTTTTATTGTACATATATACACATACACCTACGTTTTGACTGTCCTGCAGTCTTCTTCAGAAACAGTTTATTTTAATCTCAGTAAACTGGTTCTGAAGAAGCCTGCAGGATAGTTGAAATGTAGGTGTATGTGAATATATGTACAATACAATTTTTTTTGCTAAAGAGTGTTTAAAATGGTTTGGATAAATTGGATTTATATATATAAACAAAATTACTTGTATATAAATCTACTTTTATATTTCAACCAGCACACTCACTTACTTTTAATAGCGATTTACATAATATTAACATATATTGGAAAAGCATATCAACATATTAAGTTCCATAGATTATTTAAAATCTATTTTTTCCAATCTATTTAAGGTTGTACATTGAGAACATAGATCACTTAAAGATATACTTGTTAAAACAAATTTGATTAGCAAATGTGTTTCAGGAAAAGATTGTTATTTATGTAATGATAAAAGTTGTGTTGCATGCAAATATAATATTGTGACAAAAGTAGTCGAAAACACTTGTAATAATAATTTTAAATGCTATATCCCTAACTATGTCACTTGTAAAAGTGTAAAATTGATATATTTAATAGAGTGTAATAGATGTTTGAACCATTATGCAAATGAAACAACAAAGAGTCTGCATATTAGAATAATGAACCACAGATTTGACATTTTGTATAAGAATAAAGACAAATCATTAACAAAACATTTTAATTTACCAGATCATTCAATTGATGATTTGAGAGTGGTGATATCTCAG
Organism: Epiperipatus broadwayi; assembly: GCA_028023455.1. Taxonomy (NCBI): domain Eukaryota; kingdom Metazoa; phylum Onychophora; class Udeonychophora; order Euonychophora; family Peripatidae; genus Epiperipatus; species Epiperipatus broadwayi. The sequence goes on from JAQFVV010006875.1 coordinate 208,442, forward strand.
AATGATTTTTCTTCCACAAGAGAGAGAAAACAAAAGAAAAGTGTTTTTATTTTTAAATTCAAGACCTTATATCCACATGGAATTAACTTAAACATAGGCACTATCACATCTTTAAATTACTTAATTTCCTAATGCATTCTTTATTATTATTATTATTGTTGTTGTTGTTGTTATTATTATTATTAATTTATTGAGCACACAGAAAGCATATGTAATATTTTAAACAGGCTTTAACCTGTATTCAATGCACTTTAAAATTCGCAATAATCAAGCATATTTTGCCGATAGAGGGAACTTTCCAAACCACGACAAAATATGCTTGATCATTATGAATTTTAAAGCACATTGAATACAGGTTAAAGCCTGTTTAAAATATTTACATATGCTTTCTGTGTACTCAATAAATTAATTACTACTATTCAATGGTTTATAGAATTTCCAATATTAAGATCGTAATATTAACTCGCTGTAAATTGCAAGATTTCACGTAAGTTAATTTGTAAAGGAAATAGTGACCTTAAACAGTGGAGAAAACAACTACTTCATGCTTCCAAATCAAGATGCTTCAGATTTGCCTATATAAGTGGACATTTAAGTTAAAGATAAGATGGCTGCTCTTATCTTTATAAAAGTCATTATCTTATGTTATGGTTTGGAAAGTTCCCTCTATCAGCAAAATATGCTTGATTATTATGAATTTTAAAGTGCATTGAATACAAGTTAAAGCCTGTTTAAAATTATTATTATTATTATTATTATTATTATTATTATTATTATTATTATTATTATTATTATTATTATTATTATTATTATTATTATTATTATTATTATTATTATTATTATTATTATTATTATTATTATTATTATTATTATTATTATTATTATTATTATTTCTAAACTTAAATCGAAATCTTCTATGGGATATGATAATATTCCTAATTTTATTATCAAGGGTTGTGCTGAATGTTTGGTAGCACCATTGCATTATATCATTAATTTATCAATTGAGAAAACTATTATTCCTGATATATTTAAGATAGCTAAGATTATACCAATTTTTAAAAAAGGGGATAGATCTGATTCTGGTAATTATAGACCTATTTCAATTCTGTCACCTTTTGCTAGGATTTATGAAAGGTGTATTTATAGTAATATTATTGTAAATATGATTAAGGTATTACCTAGTTATCAGCATGGTTTTTTACCTGGTAGATCTGCTGAAACTAATTTAATGGTGATATCTGATCATATTGCTCATGCCTTATCTGATCAGAAGCAATTAGATGTTGTATATTTTGATATGACTCAGGCATTTGACAAAGTTTCATATATTAGACTTTTGTATAAACTTAAAATGTTAGGTGTTAGTCCTCATTTAGTTGAGTGGTTTTCCAATTATTTGAGGGGTCGTAAATCTTATGTACATATGGATAAAACTAATTCTTTTTTTTTGATAATATGATAGGTGTTTCTCAGGGTGGAATATTAGCAACATTGCTTTTTAATGTTTATATGTGTGATCTTGATCATAGCATAAAAAATAGTATGATACTTACTTATGCTGATGATTGTAAGTTATTTAAAAGAATTATTACTTATAGTGATCATATTGAGGTTCAAAAGGATATAGATAGTTTTATTATATGGTGTAGGTATAACAATATGGAGATTAACATTAATAAAACATGCATTGTTTCCTATACTAATAAAACTGAAAAATCTGTTTATCAATATAAAATTGAGAATGGTGTTATTAAATATAAAGAAACTGTATCTGATTTAGGAATTATATTTTGTAGCAATTATATTTTTGCGCATATTAAATGTATTATTAATAAAGCATACAGAAAGATGGGCTGTATTTTGAGATATGGGAGAGATTTATCTATTTCCATAAAATATAGGTTATTTTTTTCTCTTGTTGTTACAGTTTTAGAATATAATTCTTGTATATGGAACTTCAATCTGATTAATATTCAGTCTAAAATATATAATATTGAAAAAAGATTTAATAAATTAATAATGGGTGAATGTCAAATTGTTAAAACAGTATTGAAAGAAAAGAGAATGTTGAAGGATATGATATTACTGAAAAAGTTGATTGATGGGAAAATTGATGTCAGTAACTGTATATCAAAAATAGAATTGAAAGTACCTTGTCGTTTATTAAGAGAAATGCCAACTTTCAAGATTAGTATATGTAAAAATACTTTCTTTGGTAAATCAGTTATTAATAGATTGCAAATGGTATATAATCTAACTTTTAATAATATTGATATTTTTTGCGATCAATTTGTGATAAATGTTAAAAAACAACTAAATGTATAATTATGAACATATATGTATATATAATTTTATGTATGTAGCTTGTATTTGCTTATAATTGTTTTTTTTTTAATTTTTAATTATTATCATTGTTATTATTATTATTATTATTATTATTATTATTATTATTATTATTATTATTATTATTATTATTATTATTATTATTTTATTGTGTATTTCTGTTAAAGTGTAAATGTTGAAATGCATATAACAAATGGATATTGAATTGAATTGAAGAATTATTATTATTATTATTATTATTATTATTATTATTATTATTATTATTATTATTATTATTATTATTATTATTATTATTATTATTATTATTATTATTATTATTATTATTATTATTATTATTATTATTATTATTATCTATATGACTATTAAATATTTACTTGCTATTAATATATATATATGTATAAGTATTTCATTTAGTTTTTTAATACAAATTTTAATATGAGTACAGAATAATTTTTGTATATACATACACATATTTATTTATTAAGTCATTATTGTACTTTTAAAATTAAGTTTGCAGTCCTTTGTGTAGTTTGATTAGTAAATAAATAATGCAGTTATTTTTATTTTTAAAATATACACTAAAATAAATTTGTTATTGGTTGATTAAATTCTCTTTGTAAAATCTTTTAACCAATAAGGTTTTTTTTGTCAAATGTGTTGTATGTATAATTTTTGAACTCTGTCATTTTATTGTATGTTTTCTTTCTGATGAAAACCCGTCTTATGGTTGGTTGGAATATAAAAATAGTTTTACATAGAAGTAATTTTAAAACAGGCAAAACTCTCCATACATTAGTACCACTCAGTGCAAGCCATAGCAATCAATGGTTGCCAAAAGGCTTGTGCATAAAATCCCTATCTAGTGCCTACTCATCCAATATCCCCAGACTAGTTTTTAGCTTTTGGCATTTATCAGTGAGGAGCCTTGGATCTGGAGATATTGGATGAGTAAGCACTAGATAGGGATTTTATGCACAAGCCTTTTGGCATCCTTTGATTAATCTGACTTGCACTGTGTGGCACTACTGTATGGAGTATTTTGCCTGTTTTAATAAGTTATGAGCAAGCATAAGAAATGGTGATTATGTGATAAGTAACTTTGTATTTTTTGTATATATTTCCTTTAGTTAGTCTTTATATATTTTTTCCATATATAAATTAATAAACATATATATAAAACATATAAAATATTAAGATTAGCAATTATAAGTATAATAAATTATATGTACAATCTTAGTCTTATGCATTTTTTCTATTACTATTATTTATTTCCATCTAGCGGTTAGCATAGCTGTCTTCCAAGCAGCTGGCCCGAGTTTGCTTCCCGGTCAACGCTTTGACATATAAAAAAAAAGCAGCACCTATAAAAGTTTAATTCTGTGATTAATTTCATCCATTATATTTTCATTCATAGTAATTATTTAAGCAAGATATTTATAATTGTTAATTTCTTTTAATTCATCACTATCGATCTCTATTTTCTCTTTTTTTTTTTTGAAGAGGTATTGAACATTATTTTAGTGTTATAATATTTAATCTCTAATCCTACTTTCTTGCTGTTATCTGATAGCTTTTGTAATATTTCCAGAAACTCTTAAATATTATTTGCAAAATAATCTGCAAAATCTAGATAGATTAAATAATCCCTGTGTATTTTATTTCCTTAGCTTATCATTTTAATATACAAAATATTTTCATAAAATAACCTTAAAAGTTTCGGTGATGTGGAATCACCCTGTCACATATCCTTCTCAATATTAATCTTGTTAGTAACACCATGTAAGCTAATGATTGATATCGTATTTTAATAATTATTTTTCAGAATTTGACATTATTGACGACCTATATCTTGCAATTCTACTGAATCAACTATTAAAAGTTTCTATTTTTTAAGTATAATTTATTTAATCAAATTTAGTTGCTCATGGGGTCAGTGATGTTGCAAATCAGTAAGATAGAGCGGTCACAATACACTTATAACTAAAATTAAAAACAATGTTTATTGCATTAAAAATTTAAGTTACTTAAAATAAATTATTAGCAGCAAATTTATGCTTTATACACTAAAAATAAATAAATAAATAATTAGAAAATTGATTTATTTTTCTGCAAAACAAAAATGAAAATTTTAATGATTTAGAATAAAATCAAATTAATATTCAAAGTTAAACTTATTCATGTGGAACATAATCTTAAACAGCGAAATACATCGAGCATAAAGATGCCACAGGAAGAAAAAATATTTGTTTATCAATTACTGGAAATCTAAAAATATTAATATTATTAACCTGCAAAAATAAAAACATTGAATAACATTAATTTAATTTACAAACATTTTATAAAACTAAATTTAATAAATATAAATAAAATTACAGATATTGCATTTATTTCTCCAATATTAGCTTAGATATTTGGATAAAAATTATACAAGCTTTTTGCAGTTTTAAACAGTAAATTAAAAAAAAGAGAGAAAATCAAACAGTAAAAACCAATAATTTTTAAAAATTAGCGTAAATAAATAAAAACAAAATTTAATTGAATATTTATTATTACGGGTGGGCCACGAGAAGTTAAGCCTACGGATAAAGTAGCAAACTTGAGAGCTATAATTCCCTGGATTGATTTTCAGCAAAATAAAGAAAAAAACAACAGTTTAATTAGTTGGATAAAACGGTGTCCTTTAACTTGTTGGTCGGGCGTCTGAATGTCACATGATGCCATTTCCAAAATTTCACATCTTCAAATGACTACTTTTGAAGTAGCATTGATATTCTTTTTAATACTGATTAGAAATTAACTATTAACTAAATGGAGATCTTTCGATTCCTCTTTGAGGCTTTAAAGGAACTGAGCAGGTCAAATTCCTGATAAGTTCTTGTCATTAAGTGATTATTAATATAGTAAATGATCAGGGATGAACAGCTCACCAAAGTATGCCTGTCAGCAGAATGAGTTTATTAGTTTTTTTAATCTCTGAATGAAAATATGCCAATGTGTTTGAAAATGAAGTTTCTTAATAATGTTTAACCAGTTTCTATTTAGAGATCCAAGACTTGGCTACTTAACAAAAGAGCAATGCAGAGACTCCGCATTATTCAATGAAGTTATGAAGAGATGTTTGTTAGAAGTAACAAGAAGAGATCGAAAATGAAAAAAGAACAAACAGATCTCACTGACATCATTGAAAAAATTATGGAAAAGTTAGGAAATGAAATGGAACTGAATATATTGCTAGAAAAGATGATAATAGATGAAAAATTGAAATATTAATTGGAATCCTCAAGAGATTACAAAAAAATCTAGAAAGAAACCGCATGTGAGATGGATGAATAATATAAATAAGTTTGATGCTGTATGTGGAGAAGAGAAGCTAGAGACTGCAGAAACTGGATTAAACTTGGAGAGTGCTTGAAAATGATGATGATGATATTTTTATTTAATACTATTTAAGCATTGCATATGCCAAAGCTCTTGACTGTTTTCAAACAGTCAAAAAACACAGGTATATTTTCTTTCCACTTCTTAGCTTTCTTTGCAATGAAATGGAATTATATAAACTGTAATATAGTATTTGTCTAAAGGTTTGTAATGATGGTATATTATAAGATGTGATGTGTTGGACTACTTCCATCATTTATGAGTGAATGTTGAATGTATAGAAAATTTTAAACTTTATTTAAACTTTCCAAATACAAACAACTTGTTGGTAATAACACACAAATAGACAATACAGGTTAGTAATTACACAACATTTCGAGTAGTATTATTTTCCACTCTTCTTCAGGTGTTGCTGGCCTATATGCACAGTGACAATATTTACTTAGAAGTTGAACTCACACCTTCAGATTCTTGTATATCAAATTTAAGGCAAACGGTCTACCAACTGAGCTATTCTGTCAAAGGCAACATGTAGTAGAAATTTGATATATTTATATATGAGGGTTGGTTCAAATTCTTTTGAGTCCTTCAATTTTTTTTTAATCTTGCTCTTAAGAAAAACAAAACTAATTATTTTGTATTGTCTATTTGTGTGTTATTATTAACAAGTTGTTTGTATTTGGAAAGTTTAAATAAAGTTTAAAATTTTCTATACATTCAACATTCACTCATAAATGATGGAAATAGTCCAGCATATCACATCCTGTAATATAGTGCTCTTATTTTTTTCTAATTTTTGCTTGTTTTTCCACAAGCCTTTCTCTATATAGGTTTTTAATATGTATGCTAATTATGCAATAATACTGTAATTTTCATACTTCGTTTTGTTTTTCTTTTTTGAACATTGGAACTAACAATGATCTTGTATATGCTTTATATTCTATATTCCTCCTTCCACACAATATTAAAGTCTGTACATTTTTCAAAATGACCATCTCCATCAAAGCTGATCATTTCCGCTAATACTTTATTATTTACAAAAACCTTACACCCCCCTCCAATTTATTCACTATTAGTTTACTTCTTCCAATAAAATATTTTCACTGTTATAAGAGATAAATGTAATTTCACTAAACTATTTTACCAATTTTTCCAGTTTTTTTATTTTAAAAGTTGGCTTTATATAGATTCTGATCATCGAGTTAAAATTTTATCTTTGCTAATAAGCATTTTTCCTCATAATTTAATATCCCCCATTTTAACTGTTATTTTCTAGATTTATATTATTCCAAGATATTTTTTTTATTTCTCCATTGAACATCCAGTTATTTTTATCTGTTCTTTCTGCCTGCTTTCTCTACATTATTGTATTTTTCTTTATACTGCAAGTTTTAAATTGTCTGTTCAGTTTTTTAGCATTCAATTTTTTTTGTATCAGTTGCAGTGTTTTTTGGTGAGATCTATAAATTTTTTTTCTGGTGTAATTTTGATAATAACTTCATTCAAAACTTTACTGAAATTATTGGGGATAACTTTTCCTTTGCTTGTATTTTTGATTTCTTATTAATCATTGGTTAACATTTTACCATTATTTTTATTTCCGTTATCTTGTAAATGTCTTCATTTCTGAAAATAAGTTTTCATTTAATTTTTTGAAATTCAGCATGATTCATTTTGCAATTACTTAAGACATATTTTTAATCTTTATTTTAACTGACCATCTTCTAGTTATTGATATCACATCCACCGTGTTTCTTCTTTTTCCATTAATCAATTTTATGTTTATTTATTTTTTGGTGCACTTCTATTAGAATTATTTGTTGTAAATCGGCATATATTCTAAAGCCAATTCTAAAAAAATCTTTCATTATAATTTTTTTTCCTAATATATATTTATCCATAACTTATTCCCACCCACCATTACTAATTTTAATTTTAGCATTCCAATATCCTTACATGATAATAATGTTGTATGAGATTCATAAGCAAGAATTAATTGCATATCTCTCAAAACTATTCTATATCATTATCTACACTATTTGATATATGGAGATATTCTTGCATTACTGTTAAAGAATTTATTTTGAATTCAGCTACCATTCTTATATTAAATCTTTTTGCCTTTTAGTGGAAATTCTGAATAAGCTTTGTGCTTTGAGTTATTTCCATAATTATTTTACTATTACCAGCTTAACATGGTTTCTGATATGCTTATTCATATGAGAAGTCATATGATATTGTTGCTGATATTAACTTTGTTAGTCAAAGGATAGAAAGATTCTACAGTTGTCTAGAATTGAAACTTATAAAATATATAAAAACTGATTTAATTTCAGATCTGTATAGCTAGGTAAATGTGTTAGCCTGGGTTCAAAACTTTAGGAACTTTTAAATTATAACATTAAATTGAACAGTGCATGAGAGTAATAAGTGTTTTCTAAGTGAATACGTGCATTAGTTTCATCTTTGAATCAGTCTTCATTGATGAACCAGAAATTGATCAATCTAGAGATGGCTGCATGATTATTCATGTTTTACTGTAGATGTTCTAGAGTAAGGTGAAAATAACTGCTCTATTTGACTCTTCTAAATTTGTTTAGTGGGTTTCAGATTGTTCAAGAATGTTACATTTGTAATTTTCTACAAAAGTATGACAGTCAAAATATCATCGTATAGCATATGATGTAACAGCTTAAATTTGTGGGGATTTGAAATTACAATTATTTTCAGATATTTGGATGTGTGGTAAAAAGTTTAATGATGGTTTAAGTGGGACAACAAATTAAACAAACTTCTTGAGCTAAAATCTATGTAATAACACAAATGTAGCTTTATATAATTTGGTAAAACATTTAATAAATAAATAAATAAATAAATATATTAAAGAGTACAATTTTAATTAATCAGTGCATATAATGCACAGAAATGTCATTGAATACTAAATAGACCTTGAAAAATAAACATGTAAAAAATGTACCTAGTGTTAATGTTGAAGTTATTAATATTACAAAATATATAGAAAAATCTTATAAAAAGATCATTGTTTTTAAAATAATTTAGCTTTACTAATATAAAAAATAAAGTCATTTCTTTTAATGGAATACTTTATTTTTTTCATTTGTAAATAGCTTACAGTTTCGACTGTTTGGCAGTCTTCTTCAGAGATACAATATATACAATATATTTATAAATATATATTTTTAGACTAAATTACATATAGAAAGCCAAGCAAAAATTTAACTTTATTAATTAATTTTAATAATATTGTATTTAAATAATTTGCATTTATATCTCATCTCATGTGACATCAATGGCATTTCATTTGAAATATGTTATTGCAAATTCATTAATGTAAATCTAAGCTCTCCCTTGAAAAAGAGAGAGAAAGAAAGATATCAAAAGAGTTCAATGTAAAAATGTTGCCATTAATAAAATTATATTATGAATAATAGTGAAGAGGAAAAAATTACATTTTCCACAATGTAAAGAGCCCAATATGATATGCTTATAGTTCATAGATAAAAGATGATACTTTTTCTCTCTAAATGAATTAGAAATATTAACATACAAGACTCACATTGAAGTATAAAAAATGATAATTTATTTACAGACTTCTTATCAACTGAGAACAGATCAGCTTACTTAGATTCTGGGAAATGGTAGATATTTTAGAAATAAGCTGCAACTCAATCAATACGGCAGCAGATACAATTTTTGATATTTGTATTGCTTTTGTTTAAATTTTGCTTTTTGGTAACCAAAAAAATATTCTTATTCAATAATGTTTAAGCATTATCCTGGAAGGAGGTATGTAATCAATCAAATTAATTCATAGCAGTTTTGATGTGCACTCTAATTATCCTGTGAGTTGTTTTAGTCATCTGAGTCTGTCAATCAATTTGGTTGGTTACATACTTATTTCCAGCTTTGCATGCTATTTTTGAAAAGTATGACATCTATTATTTAATTAAGATTTTCTAATGTGGTCAAAAACCATTTCCATCCATAGTAAAATTTTTACAAATTAATATTAATTGATATAAGTGCTAGGAGCACTAACTAAGAAAAGCTTAAGAATAAAACTTTTATTATCTTACCAGACTACACCAAGGCTATATGAAACCCAGTGTTTTTTTTAATTGGTTGTTTTAACAAATTTTTTTAAAGATTTAATATTTACTAAGGCAATAAACCTAAAGCATGTGTGGTTAAAAATGTGAAGGTAGGGACCTCTACAGGTCTTAACCACAAGCTTATGCATTGGAAGAAAAGAGGCAAACCTTCTTACTTCAACCTACTTTCTATATAAATAGGTGAAGCTGAAGCAGTTAGATCTGAGATTGTGAAGCTATTCAATACTTCACTGATTAAGTCCACAATTTCTATTATACATTAGTACTCATGAAATCTTTCGATTTACAATGGTCAATGGAAAGATCTTATAGTTAGAAATCTATTACGATAATTTAAAGTAGTAAATCAAAATATTTTGTGAATACTAAGGTATAATAGAAATTGTGGACTTAATCAGTGAAGTATTGAATAGCCTCACACTCTCAGATCTAACTGCTTCAGCTTCACCTATTTATATAGAAAGTAGGTTGAAATAAAGAAGGTTCCCCTCTTTTTTTCCAATGTGTAAGCTTGTGGTTAAGACCTGTAGAGGTCCCTACCTTCACATTTTCAACTGCACATGCTTTAGGTTTATTGCCTTAGTAAATATTACTTACGTAATCAATGTGCGTTAAATAAATTTATAAAGATTTAATGTAAATCAAACAAAAGATTTTAATATTGTACATTAAACATGAGAAATGCAGCCATCCAGAAAGCTGTTGTTTCAACTTCAATTATATGCTAACAAAAACTACATGTAAATATGGTATTAGAGAAACTTTTACCCCCTTACTATATATATCACATTTCACACATGAATTTATGTACTGTAATCACATTTTCTTCATGGCTTAAATACTATACCTCTGTAATTAAAAGCACATTTTTTCTGAACATTTTTTTAATAGTAGAGACTGTCATTGCTGTGAAATTGGTTGCTTTATCAAAATGTTTAAAGATTTAATGTAAATTAAACAAAGCATTGTAATATTATATAAATAAATTTCCAAATTTTAATAAAGATAAATTAAAACTTACATTTTTAAATATTTTCTAGATTTACAGCTTGAAATATATATTTACTAGAGTGCCCTCTGAATGAAAAATTAATTTTTTTCCTGATAGTTAGTCAAACATAATAGCTTTATTAATAGTTATACCATTTATTAATGTCGATCCCAGCCTTGTAAAAGCCTGTGATGTTTTTTAATTGATTGCTCTAACAATTTTTTTTTATGATTTAATGTAAATTAAACAAAACATTTTGGTATTATGTAAATTTCTGAATTTTAATAAAGCTAAATTGAAATTTACATTTTTAAATATATCTGTATATTTGATAGCTTTACAGCTTGATATATATATATATTGTAACCGGACTCGCATACAACCCTTTTATTACGTCAGTTGTAACGATTTTCTGATGAGCATGCTGCAGGAAGGAACTATCAATTGATATTCTTAATGCAGATGTTAATGCCCCCCCTACAACAATATTTCCTGCTCATCAGAGGATGTAGTACATAGAGACTGGAAACATCTAAACATTTCTATGTTTGGTTTCCCAAAAAGCGCCATTAGAGGTCCGTCTCACTACAACCTGACTGGCCTAGGTCTAGTTATGTCAGACGTAGCTCAGAGAACATGAGATTCTCATGAACCAGTGCTATAACTGATGAGTGATGCATTAAAACAAAACATAATTGGATAACTGGATAACCAATTTAATTTTTAGTAACAAAAAAAAATTTTATTAAATAACAATTAATTAGCGATTTCTAACGAAGTTCATTTCTATCCACATGATTACTCTTTTTCATTTTACTTATGAAAGAGCTAGAAGCAGTTCTTTTTTCTTTATCAATAGTTCATTTACACGTTCATTATGAGAAGACACTTGGAAACATCCTAATTCAACAATAGTTCATTTTGTATTCCTTTATGAGAAGAAGCTTGGAAATATTCCAATTCAACAATAATTCATTTTGTATTCCTTTATGAGAAGAAGCTTGGAAATATTCCAATTCAACAATAGTTCATTTTGAATTCATTTATGCGAAAAAGCTTGGAAATATTCCAATCCAACAATAGTTCATTTTGAATTCATTTATGAGAAGAAACTTGGAAACATCCTAATTCAACAATAGTTCATTTTTGTATTCCTTTATGAGAAGAAGCTTGGAAATATTCTAATTCAACAATAATTCATTTTGAATCCATTTATGAGAAGAAGCTTGGAATTATTCTAATTTAACAATAATTCATTTTGAATCCATTTATGAGAAGAAGCTTGGAATTATTCTAATTTAACAATAATTCATTTTGAATCCATTTATGAGAAGAAGCTTGGAATTATTCCAATTTAACAATAATTCATTTTGAATCCATTTATGAGAAGAAGCTTGGAATTATTCTAATTTAACAATAATTCATTTTGAATCCATTTATGAGAAGAAGCTTGGAAATGTTCTAATTCAACAATAATTCATTTTGAATTCATTTATGAGAAGAAACTTGGAAACATTCTAATTCAACAATAGTTCATTTTTGTATTCCTTTATGAGAAGAAGCTTGGTAGCAGTTAAGCATTTATGATTTATATAACATTTCGTTATCTTATGAATTATTACTGATTGGTAAACATTTAAATTCAGCAATTCTTGGTTTGTGGAGTATTCATCATTTGGTAATTAAAGCATTTATAATTTAGTCAAATATAAAAGTATATTCTTATACATAAACTCTGTTACATTATAAGAAGCTTAGAAGCAGTCAAGTATTTATGATTTATAGAGCATTTCATCATCTTATTAATTATTACCGATTGGTAGACATTTGAACTCAGCAATTCTTGGTTTGTAGAGCATTTATCATTTGATAATTGAGGCATTTATAATTTAGCCAAATATAGAAGTATATTCTTACACATAAACTCTGTTACATTATAAGAAGCTTAGAAGCAGTCAAGTATTTATGACTTATAGAGCATTTCATCATTTTATGAATTATTACCGATTGGTAGACATTTGAGCTCAGCAATTCTTGGTTTGTAGAGCATTTATCATTTGATAATTGAGGCATTTATAATTTAGCCAAATATAAAAGTATATTCTTATACATAAACTCTGTTACATTATAAGAAGCTTAGAAGCAGTCAAGTATTTATGATTTATAGAGCATTTCATCATTTTATGAATTATTACCGATTGGTAGACATTTGAGCTCAGCAATTCTTGGTTTGTAGAGCATTTATCATTTGATAATTGAGGCATTTATAATTTAGCCAAATATAGAAGTATATTCTTATACATAAACTCTGTTACATTATAAGAAGCTTAGAAGCAGTCAAGTATTTATGATTTATAGAGCATTTCATCATTTTATGAATTATTACCGATTGGTAGACATTTGAGCTCAGCAATTCTTGGTTTGTAGAGCATTTATCATTTGATAATTGAGGCATTTATAATTTAGCCAAATATAGAAGTATATTCTTATACATAAACTCTGTTACATTATAAGAAGCTTAGAAGCAGTCAAGTATTTATGATTTATATAGCATTTCATCATTTTATTAATTATTACCGATTGGTAGACATTTGAACTCAGCAATTCTTGATTTGTAGAGCATTTATCATTTGATAATTGAGGCATTTATAATTTAGCCAAATATAAAAGTATATTCTTATACATAAACTCTGTTACATTATAAGAAGCTTAGAAGCAGTCAAGTATTTATGATTTATACAGCATTTCTAATTCATATAGTAAATACGTTCAAATATTTTTATAAATAAATTTGCGTGTAGCTATTTCATAACTTCACTTTATAACGTATGATAAAGACGTTTTAACATTTTATAAAACAAATTCTATGTAATTATTTCATAACTTCACTTTATAACGTAAGATAAAGATGTTTTAATATTCTTATAACATAATTACCTTCCAGTTTTACAATCCAGTTTATTCATAAAGAAGGCGGGTTATTTCATTTATGGAGAGTCATGGCATAGCGTGGAGAGAATAAACAGCTAAATTACCCCATTATTATCATAATTCCTCTAGCAAAGGTTTTTTTTCATTTTAACGTTCCTTAAAATTATATTTTAACGTGTCAAAAGAATTAAGTAATACACTTTTTTTAAAACAAAAAATTTAATATGTTCTGCCTCTCTGTGTAAGACGAGAGAGAAAAAAAAACAAAAAAGTTCTTTTCTTCCGACGACGTTCCTAATTTGAATAATGCCTCAGTTTAACTCAAGTATCTTTTTTATTTCTTTTTAATGATTGGATAATTAATTTCTTTTCTTTTTATTGAGACAGATAAAAAAAATAAGATGACATAACATTTTATTCAAATCCATCAATCACAAAATTAAAAATATGATTTTTTTTTAAACAAATCAAAATTTATTGCGTTCCCAATTAGACTGAATCACGCTAGACGTTTTTAAATAAGGGGGGGGGGTCTTTTGAATATCTATATGAGTAACAGCATAACTGTTTCATTACCCCTCACCAAATTTTGGGATGAAATCGCCTGGAAGTACGATTTCATTCCACATACTATACACATTATTTCTCAGTACTGCCTGGTTTTAGATATGCTGATGAATGAGTAAGATGAGCTGGAAAAGTGAATACATGAACCATAGCCTCCAATGCTGGGACAAATAGATGGCCAAGCACAAACTACCAGTACACACCGCCTCATGACGTCATGAGAAAATATCTCATTTTTGAGCACTACCTCTCTTGTACCTAGAAGTATCATCCAACCAAGAATAGGAGCCAGAGAAAAAAAATCAATTTGGCACTCAGCCAACCCTGCTCAACTTGGTGAGTCTTAGGGGCTATCATTTGGCCTATCCATGAGACCAAGGCCTATCCATGAGACCTATATATACGCACTGCTGGACTACTCTTGGAGCACAACATCCAGGTCGGATAGTGCTGAGCATATACTTGGAGCATCATAACACAATGCATCCAAGCAGCCCCGCTCAATCATCCACCATCTCAACATGAAAAACACAAGTTCATGCATCACTAGACCACACTCACAAACTTTTTCCATCAGCTATCTATTTTATTCTGAATCATAACTGCAACCTGTTTTGGGAGACTGAGGATCATGATCAGTTCTCCTATAGTCCTCTTTTGTATTATGAGGTGACATACTTCTGGATCATCTCTTTGTTGAAAATTTATCATGTTTAACATTACTGTGTTGTCTTGCTTCTTCACTTCTGTATTTTTTTTGGAGATCATTGTTACTGTTTGATCTTCTAATTATACACTTCCGATATGGACCATGAACACCATCTGTGAATTTTCTCTTTTTCCTCTTCCATGGTGGTACTTCATTTTTACATAAAAGTTTCCTTTTAAATGGTTCTTCTACCATAGTAATTATTTTTTTGGTATTTGCAAAGGTTTCTTGTTGTTTAATTTCTTTCACACTGATAAATCCCGAGTTTTCAGATTCCTTTTTGGTGTCTTTTCCTGCGTAAGCAACTATATTTTTAATAACTGTCTTTATATATTTTTTTTCTGTACTCAATTTTTGATTTGAGTTTATTAAGCTTTTGTTTATAATTTTTATATATGGCTGAGGACTAACACACTTTTCTTTCCATTTTATGGTTTCTTTCTCTATCTCTGTTACTATTTCATAGCATATATCAGACAATTTTTCTGAAACATTTTCTTCTATATTGGATAGTCCCTTTGTTATATTTTGATTATGTTCATTTTCACGTTTTTCATCTTCTTGAAGATCAGAAGATTTTAATTTTGCTTTATTAGATTCATTTTCATCCATTTGAAACTCTTTTACTGTATTTGATACAATTTCATTCTCAGCTTCTGTATATACTGTTTCTTTATTTTCAATTTTAGAGATACATTCCACAATCAGAAGTTTTCCTGAAGGTAGACTGACAATTTCAAGATCACTCTTTGTAATTTCAATTTCTTCCTTTTTAACAATCTCAAATTTTGCTTCATCAGTATTTTGTTTTTCTATTCTTTGGTTTGCTTCTATTGCTTGCTTGTTATATTCTTCTCTTTGTTTATCCCATTTTTGGTTATATTCTTCTCTTTGTTTATCCCATTTTTGGTTATATTCTTCTCTTTGTTTGATATCTTCTTCTCTTTGTTTATCCCATTTTTGGTTATCTTCTTCTCTCTGTTTGATATCTTCTTCTCTTTGTTTATCCCATTTTTGGTTATCTTCTTCTCTTTTTTATCCCATTTTTTATATTCTTCTTTGTTTGATATCTTCTTCTCTTTGTTTAATATCTTCTTCTCTTTTTTATCTTCTTTTTCTATTCGTTCTTTGATCATATTGAATAGCTGCTTTAACATGGCTTTCTTTTTTGTTTCCTGAGTTTCTACGTTCGCCATTTTTCCTTTGTTTTCTGACTTAGTAAGCTTCTCTCTCCATCCACACCATGACCTTACTCCGTCTTCTTTGAAATGCCTGTTTCATTCTTTATGCCATTCATTTTGTTTTTTCTTTTAGACTTTTATTTTTCCATCCTTCCTGAACAAATTACATCACTACATCATATGCACTGTTCATATCACAGAATCGTGATCTGCTTATACCTATGAGTAGGCTAACTAGATCGGACCTCACAATAGGGTGGCAAATTAACCGGCCTATGCCAGATAAGGCCTAACAGTAAGGTGACAATGTAATAGGTGCCTATGGTTAGGCTAGCTGGATAAAGCCTCACAGTTGGAAGCCAAATGTAACCGGAGCCTATAGGTAGGTTAGCTAGGTAAAGCCTCACAGTTGGACAACAAATGTAACAGGAGCCTATAGGTAGGTTAGCCAGGTAAAGCCTCACAGTTGAACGACAAATGTAACCGGACCCGCATACAACCCTTATATTACGTCAGTTGTAACAATTTTCTGATGAGCATGCTGCAGGAAGGAACTATCAATTGATATTCTTAATGCAGATGTTAATGCCTCCCCTACAACAATATTTCCTGCTCATCAGAGGATGTAGTACATAGAGACTGGAAACATCTAAACATTTCTATGTTTGGTTTCCCAAAAAGCGCCATTAGAGTTCCGTCTTACTACAACCTGACTGGCCTAGGTCTAGTTATGTCAGACGTAGCTCAGAGAACATGAGATTCTATGAACCAGTGCTATAACTGATAGTGATCATTAAAACAAAACATAATTATAACTGGATAACCAATTTAATTTTAGTAACAAAAAAATTTTTATTAAATAACAATTAATTAGCATTTCTAACGAAGTTCATTTCTATCCATGATTACTCTTTTCATTTTACTTATGAAAGAGCTAAAGCAGTTCTTTTCTTTATCAATAGTTCATTTACAGTTCATTATGAAAACACTTGAACATCCTAATTCAACAATAGTCATTTTATTCCTTAGAAAGAAGCTTGGAAATATTCCAATTCAACAATAATTCATTTTTTTCGTTTATGAGAAGAAGCTTAAATATTCCAATTCAACAATAGTTCATTTTGAATTCATTTATCGAAAAAGCTTGGAAATATTCCAATCCAACAATAGTTATTTAATTATTTATGAGAAGAAACTTGAAATCCTAATTCAACAATAGTTCATTTTGTATTCCTTTATGAAAGAAGCTTGGAAATATCTAATTCAACAATAATTCATTTTGAATCCATTTATGAGAAAAGCTTGGAATTATTCTAATTTAACAATAATTCATTTTCTTAATTATTCTATTTAACAATAATTCATTTGAACCATTTATGAAAAAAGCTTGAATTATTCTAATTTAACAATAATTATTTAACCTTTATGAGAAGAACTTGGAAATGTTCTAATTCAACAATAATTCATTTGAATTCATTTATGAGAAGAAACTTGGAAACATTCTAATTCAACAATAGTTCATTTTTGTATTCCTTTATGAGAAAAACTTGGTAGCAGTTAAGCATTTATGATTTATATAACATTTCGTTATCTTATGAATTATTACTGATTGGTAAACATTTAAATTCAGCAATTTTGGTTTGTGGGTATTCATCATTTGGTAATTAAAGCATTTATAATTTAGTCAAATATAAAAGTATATTCTTATACATAAACTCTGTTACATTATAAGAAGCTTAGAAGCAGTCAAGTATTTATGATTTATAGAGCATTTCATCATCTTATTAATTATTACCGATTGGTAGACATTTGAACTCAGCAATTCTTGGTTTGTAGAGCATTTATCATTTGATAATTGAGGCATTTATAATTTAGCCAAATATAGAAGTATATTCTTACACATAAACTCTGTTACATTATAAGAAGCTTAGAAGCAGTCAAGTATTTATGACTTATAGAGCATTTCATCATTTTATGAATTATTACTGATTGGTAGACATTTGAGCTCAGCAATTCTTGGTTTGTAGAGCATTTATCATTTGATAATTGAGGCATTTATAATTTAGCCAAATATAAAAGTATATTCTTATACATAAACTCTGTTACATTATAAGAAGCTTAGAAGCAGTCAAGTATTTATGATTTATAGAGCATTTCATCATTTTATGAATTATTACCGATTGGTAGACATTTGAGCTCAGCAATTCTTGGTTTGTAGAGCATTTATCATTTGATAATTGAGGCATTTATAATTTAGCCAAATATAGAAGTATATTCTTATACATAAACTCTGTTACATTATAAGAAGCTTAGAAGCAGTCAAGTATTTATGATTTATAGAGCATTTCATCATTTTATGAATTATTACCGATTGGTAGACATTTGAGCTCAGCAATTCTTGGTTTGTAGAGCATTTATCATTTGATAATTGAGGCATTTATAATTTAGCCAAATATAGAAGTATATTCTTATACATAAACTCTGTTACATTATAAGAAGCTTAGAAGCAGTCAAGTATTTATGATTTATATAGCATTTCATCATTTTATTAATTATTACCGATTGGTAGACATTTGAACTCAGCAATTCTTGGTTTGTAGAGCATTTATCATTTGATAATTGAGGCATTTATAATTTAGCCAAATATAAAAGTATATTCTTATACATAAACTCTGTTACATTATAAGAAGCTTAGAAGCAGTCAAGTATTTATGATTTATACAGCATTTCTAATTCATATAGTAAATACGTTCAAATATTTTTATAAATAAATTTGCGTGTAGCTATTTCATAACTTCACTTTATAACGTATGATAAAGACGTTTTAACATTTTATAAAACAAATTCTATGTAATTATTTCATAACTTCACTTTATAACGTAAGATAAAGATGTTTTAATATTCTTATAACATAATTACCTTCCAGTTTTACAATCCAGTTTATTCATAAAGAAGGCGGGTTATTTCATTTATGGAGAGTCATGGCATAGCGTGGAGAGAATAAAGCCGCTAAATTACCCCATTATTATCATAATTCCTCTAGCAAAGGTTTCTTTTTCCATTTTAACGTTCCGTTAAAATTATATTTTAACGTGTCAAAAGAATTAAGTAATACACTTTTTTTTAAAACAAAAAATTTAATATGTTCTGCCTCTCTGTGTAAGACGAGAGAGAAAAAAAAACAAAAAAGTTCTTTTCTTCCGACGACGTTCCTAATTTGAATAATGCCTCAGTTTAACTCAAGTATCTTTTTTATTTCTTTTTTAATGATTGGATAATTAATTTCTTTACTTTTTATTGAGACAGATAAAAAAAATAAGATGACATAACATTTTATTCAAATCCATCAATCACAAAATTAAAAATATGATTTTTTTTTAAACAAATCAAAATTTATTGCGTTCCCAATTAGACTGAATCACGCTAGACGTTTTTAAATGGGGGGGGGGTCTTTTGAATATCTATATGAGTAACAGCATAACTGTTTCAATATATATATACTGGAATGCCCTCTGAATTAATAATTACCATTTATTAATTGATATGTCATTTATTTGAATTATATTAGGGGTTTGACAGACTGTGAAAGCATGGAGTACCTTAATGACAAATTATAAATTGGCACCTGTGGCTGTTTTTGCAGCTGGCTGGGGTTAAATACAAAAAAAAAAACTGGTCATTTTTATAATTTTTTATATTAAATATAATATTTGTAATATATTTCTTTAATTGGTTGTTTTAACAATTTTTTTTAAAGATTTAATATAAATATATATTTTTATTAAACATTACTAATTTATAAAATTTTATTAACATTGCTATAAATGTCATTTATCTGAACTATATTAGGAATTGACAGACTATGAAAGCATAGAGTGCCTTAATGTCAAATTATGAATTAGCATTTGTGGCTGTTTATGCAGCTGGATTTAAACCTTTACCATGAAATATATACTATATCTCTGTAGGTAAGAGCATTCATACTGATTTTTTTCCCAGAATTTTTTATTTAGTGGCAGAATTATTTCCTTCACATAAATGTAGTGATTGTGATGTCACCAATCAGACAAAAAAATTTAAAGATTCTATATATAAGATGCTGAGCAGTTTTCAATATCTTAATCTTGATAGCATAATCATAGCTTTCTTAATTTTGATATTAAGATTAAGATTTTGAAAGCTGCTCAACATAAGATGAATACAACTTTTATTATTAAGATTTTGTTAGTTAGCATTCCTAGTGCTTATATCAATTACAATTGTATAAGAAAAGTTAATCAATGTATATAAAATTGTATTAAGAAGATTTAATATTTGATATAGAATATTTGATTGTGAAAACTGTCGAGCTTTAAAATCGCCCAGTATGCAATCATGGTGATTGTTTCTAATGGGAAGACTCAGGTTTAAACCTATAACTACCCTAGAGATGGAAGATATCTATCTATCTATTTATCTATCTATCTACCTAGCTAGCTACCTACCTACCTATCTACCTACCTACCTACCTACCTTACCTACCTACCTACCTACCTACCTACCTACCTACCTACCCACTCAAAAAATGATCAGATCGATTATCTGACATGCCATTACTTATCCTTGCATGCACTGAATCAATATATCAGACAACCTCTAATAATGAATGTGTGAATTCTGAAGTCATTTAAAGTTGATTTTCTTGAAATATCCTCTTGTTCTAGTTAAGCTGAGACATACCAATGTAAGATGACACAATTATTTTAGATGTTTTTGACAATTTTTAAATTGATTTCCAGGATTTTTTCAATTTCATGGTGATTTCCTTTCTTTTTGAATGCATGCCTGTTGAACAATTTTCTTTCTTTTCATTTGTTGATGATAATTAATGGGACAGGACAAAGAAGGAGAAATCCAGTTTTTAGCTAGCAATTTCTTCTCTACCCAGACATTCTTTTGTAGTTAATTTAAGTCAAAAATAAGAATTGAATGATAACAGAGATTATCATTCCTTTTTAGCCAATAGCTGTTGTCAATAAAAAATTACAATCTCTTTCCTTTGTGGTCCTTGGCATCTAGTCTAAATTTTTATGAAACATACCAACATACATTCCATTGTTAGCATAACTATAGATTTCCCCCAAAATTTTTTTAATATTTTACAATGATTATATATATATATTGAAGCTGAAAATATAGTACATATTTCTGCTTCACCTAGTGCCAATGTCATCAGCACTAGTCTGGGTTTGAACCCCATTCTTATTAACTGACACCCATCTCACTTAAGGTGGTAGTATATTTTAAGCAATATTATAATCTTTTATATTTCATTAATCTTATTTTATAATTAAAACTAACCTTTTTATATTAGTTTATTTATTTTATATTTGTAAAAATGTAATATTTGTAAGAAATATTTTGTAAATGTCTATTTAAGTTTATGTCAAATATCAGTTTGAAAGTCATTGTACCAAATTCCTAAAATTTTTCTGAATAAAATCTACATTTTTGTTAATCTAAACCTTAATTAAATAGGCTTTATTAATACAATGACTGATAAACTTAATATGCTTGTTGTTGTTTTTTTAATTAGCAAATCAACCCTTGGGGCATGTTCATGCAGAATTATAGATTTCCCTCCAAAGCAGGCACCAACCTGAGAGAAACAGTTAGAGCGATTGCAATTGGCAGTTGTCACTGTAGATTCAATTCTCTAGATGAAGATCAGAACACATAAATAAGGGAAAATTTGATTAATTGATTATTGAGTTTACTGGCGAGAAGTGATTAATCTATATATACATCGTGCCTAAAGAAATGACGGGGTGAAAAGATCGGTTGTTTGCTTCTCAGAGGTCTGTTCCACCAACTCATCCATGCCTTTCCAGTGCTTAAACATCTATCCGGAGACTGTCTGTGTTGAGGAAGCCTGCAAATAATCTGACTGTATAAATGCCTATATACAGCCATGGAATGCCTACTGATTGATTTTGAGGTAACGTCCAATTCGCAGCAAGCCATTGATTCCATTTTACTTGTTTTCCAAATCAATACTAATGTATATTTTATATATCTGTGTGATGTTTATACGGCTTGGTTTAAATATGTTTTTTAATTTTATTAAATTTAAAATATCAATTCTTATAAAATCTTATATTATTTTGATGCGGGAAATTAAATTAATTTTGTTGGTTTATTTAGAATATTTGATTTACTGAAATTTCCAAGTACGAAATTCAATGAGCTATTAACTTTAAATTCTCTCCCTCTTAATTTTTCAGTCAAAATCATTACAGGACACTTACTTCCCATAAATTAATTAATAGAAAAGCTTGTTTAGTTTTGTACCTTTTATATTATAAATTCATTTTAAATTTATTTATGATTGAAATTATTTTAAAAATCTTATTATTATCTCCAATTTAAAATTGCTCTCGTAATTAAATCGATTAGCTAAACCTATTACAATTTCTGTTAAACATATATCTTGAAAGAAAATCATTGACAGCACATTTATCATAGAATTTTATCAATATATATTTCACACACATATTTTATTTGTCAGAAAATATTAAAATTATGATTTACAATTTATTATGCTTTATATTGTCAAACTTCATCAGAAGTGAGTTTGATATTAATACCCCATCTATGTTAATTAAAAGACAGTCTTATTTTGTAATCTTTGATAAACTATTTAATAACTTATTAATAAAAGTGTGGAAAACAATTTATATTTTAGTTCTAATTCTTACCTTTCTTTTTATAATATAATTTATAATTCATTCATTGATGTCAGGGAGCCAATTAGTTTAATTAGAAATTAAGTTAATTTTGTTAGTGATACATTGTCTACCTATATATGTCTAAGGCATTATGTATTTATAGCTACAACCATTCATTTATTATTATTTTGCTTTGCTACTTATTCCTCAGGACCTTCGGAAATTTAATTGACCAGTCCAATCTTTCACACTCCCTCAAAGTAGACATAGTTCATACCAAGGGATTCGTTTCGGGCATTAACATTAAGATGTGTATGGGAAATCCAGCACATCAAAAATATTTTATGATTATTCAGAGACATGCTTTGGCTGGAGGGTCAACATTTCTCTTATCTATCTGTACATATCAGGAATTTCTTTTAGTAAAGCCACCCAGAGGTTCATAACAGACCTCATTTATTTTTGTTGTAATCTATAATAGCATACTGCCTTCTTCATCATTTTATATCTTTATTTAGCAAACCTTCACAAACAAATTTCATAATTAATTAAATCTGACTCTATAATTGTCAATTATTTATTTAAGAACTATTTTGCTTCCCACACTCATTATATACAAATGATTTTAAATGTAAGAATGTTTTAAATGCACATCTTTCACATCTTGTAATATATATATATATAAACAGATTTATTTGTAATATCTTAAACAGGGCTAATAATATTTTATTGCTGATTGGTTTTTGGCCGAACAATTAACAAACTTTTACATTGTTTATCAAAGCCACATCAAAACAAATTAAAGAAAATAACCAAGCTGTATAAAAAAAGACTACTTATTTTGTACTAAATTCCTTAATAAATTCCTATAATATTGTTATTTTAAATAAGCTTAGTTTGTCATCACTCCCAATCTCTAAGGTTAATTACTCTACTTACTTAAATATTTCTTTGATTTAAATTCACTTCTGTGTAATGTTGCCATAAAGAATTATCATTATTATGGTTCAAACCATTAGTAATTGCTCAAATCATATCTGTACCATTCTGCAATCATCAGAATCCATTAAATCATTGATTTTCCATATAAACCCTTTATTATTTTGAGTCTCTATGTGAACCCTGACCTCCATCTAGGATGGAATAAAACCAAGCACTGCTAGTGTCATCACAAACGTTATCCATTTGTCAGAGAGGCAATAGTCTAGGCAAATAGGTTAGGATTCATCCTTGTCCTGACATATGTATCTTGTGCATGGTTGGATTCAAGGTACTTTTGCTTGGATTATTGGTCTTGTTGAATGAATACATGATTTTGACCAGCACAATATATATTGTACCATTAAGCAAGGTACATGTTGTAATAAGTTTGTCTAAAATTATTAAGAATAAAAATGTCATAAACAACATAAAGAGTTTAAAATTAAAATTCTAATAAATAAAATCACTGCAGAATAAGTTACAGTAAAGGATTGAATTAAAATATCTCATTTGAAAAAAAAAATCTATAAAAGTTTAACAAGTTTTTATTATTAGTTTAAAATAGTTTACTAAAAGTCAGAATAAGTTGAGAGATTTGTTTTTTATAAAAGTTTAGAGTTTTTTAAAAAGAGAAAATACAGTTAGCCTGAGGAAAAAATAAACCCTGCATCATTTGTAAAGTTTTACTAATTAATTTAAGAATAAGTCGGGGGAGAGAATTTAACTGAGAAAATTTTAAAGTAAAAAAAAAAAAGAGAAATCTTAAAAAACTAAAAGAAAATCTCTCTTTCCATTTCTTTAAAATAAAATAAATATATGTGTGCATAAATAACAAGTTGATTTTAAGTATAAATAAAATAAAATGTGTGTGTGTTGAAGAATTAAAATGGGAAAGTTAAATATTAAAATAAATGAAAGTTTATAAATAAAAATTTCCTTAAAGATTGTATATCCTCATAAGCTTTATAAAAACAGGGTTAGCATGGCCACTAATTAAAATTCATAAACAACAAGGATTAGTGATGGCTACTAATTAAAATCCATAAACAGCAGGATTAATTAAAAGACATCTTAAGAATTTAAAGCAGTGGTCAAATTTAAAAACTAATTAAAGAAATGACAACAAGTTACCATATAAATAGGGCAGAAAATTTCATCAATCATACACATATCTAGAGTCACTCTTTCATGTATCTTAAGTCAAACATCTATTAGACTTTTTTAATGAATATGATATAGTGCTAAACAGTTTGGTACATGCAATGAACTCCATCCTCAGTCCGATAGAACATCAGCGGACTGCCTGATAGAAGCAATGCACATTTAGTAATTGGAAGCCACCAGAAATGTCTAACTGCCTGAAATAAAAGTAGCATGAAATAAAAATCATTAGAACCTCAACAGAAGTCTAAAATCCAACCAGTTGGTAAAACACACATGTAGCAGTAAATAATTTGAAGCCACCACATTTGAAAATCCTATATGTAATAACATTCTCTTATTCCAATTCTTGATAACAATTAATGTAGCCATTGCAATCTTTGAAGCCTCCAGAGTCAGTAAAAGAAGTGAACTCTATAACATGCATAAAATGTACTATTTATGTGCATGTTTGAATGTTGTACTTATTTTAATGCTTTATGTTTATATTACATTACTATTTTGTCCTATTATAACATGTGTGTGCCTGAAATATTATAAATCATTGTTTATATTTAAACTTAAGAGCATTCTATTAAACATTTTATTTAAAATAAATTATTCTACAAATTAGTATTTGTCGGTCAATTTCGTTTAATTATATTACTAAAACGCAATTTAGCAGAGAAGTTAGAGCAGTAATTTATTATACTTTTTGATTGAGCTAGTTTGGATTTTTTGGGTGCTGAATTAGTTTACTATTATTCAGAGCATGTTAACTATCCATACAGTAGTGCCACCCTGTGCCAAACAGAATAATCAATGGATGCCAGAAGGCTTGTGCATAAAATCCCTATCTAGTGCCTACTCATCCAATATCCCCAAGATCTAGGTGCAGTGCTCTCAGATCCAAGGCTCCTCACTGATGATGGCCACAAGCCAGAAACTAGTCTGGGGATATTGGATGAGTAGGCACTAGATAGGGATTTTATGCACAAGCCTTCTGGCATCCATTGATTACTCTGTTTGGCACAGGGTGGCACTACTGTATGGAGAGTTTTGCCTTATAATTGTGATAGGATTTTTTGGATTATTAAAAAATTAAACATTTTTATTTTGATTAAACAAATGCAATCTTGAAGAGATGATGCTTATAGAATTTTCAGAGCAACAGAATGAATTTTACAAAGCAATTTTAAAAATTTATAATTTCACTTTTTCTGAATCGGGCTGCATGTGTAAAATTATGGAGAATAAAAAAGTATGCGACTGAATTCATGAAGAAGCAAAACAAATATTTGCTTTAACAAGCATTTAATAGCTGCTAAACTATTTTACCAAGAGAATTTTGAGAATTATTGTCAAGAGTTATCAATTTTTGGACTAAAAGAAATGTAGCAAATATTCAGTTCTGATTCAAGAAAAAAGGAAACAAAATTACAAATATTTTATTTTCAAAAAGAATTTCACAACTTTAATGGATTACTTGCATTATAAAAACTGAAACAATTAAACTTATAAAATATTAGTTACAATTCTAATGCCTACAGCAGAACTAGAAAGATGTTTTTCTATTTTAAAAAGGATAAAATTATTTTAAAAAAATGTTATGAACCAAGAGCGATTACATTGCTCTATCAATGATTTCGGTTGAAAAAAAGTATGATTTTGCAAATAAAAAGAGTTAATGAAAAGATAATCAAAAAATTTTGTCAAACTAAAAATCGAAGAAGGTTTTTATAGTTAAGTAAAAATTCGTTATGTTCATTTTCCTCTAAGTTAAATTTTAATTAATTAAATACAATTTTGATATAATTTGTTTTACTCATGAAGCATCCCTACTTAAAAAATTTCATGGGCTGCGACTGATATTCATTCTACCTGTTGCATTAAGTAATAAGCAAAAATGTTGTAACAGATTTTTTTTTACACAATACAAAAATATAAGAATCTGTTATTAATATAGTGATTCCCCTATCATATAGGAACTTATATCTGACATATATTTTGCAGTATAGAGGTCAGCGGAATAAAAACTAGATTAGTTATCTCACCAATCTTTGACCTAATTTCTACTTAAACTAATTAGGCAATTAGAATTAACATTTAAACCATTAAAACATATGATCAACTATTGTTTTAGAATTGACATTTCTGTTAAAAGTCTGGCGACTAAAATCGCTGTCACATGGTTTTAATGATGTCGAATTAACAAAAGGTACTATAAGCCACATTCGACTTATTAATGATATTAATACAATATACTTTATAATAAATTGTCTTTGTTTAATTTCTTGATACAAATAACAAACTAGTTATATAAAAATATTTTATGATTTAAAAAAAGAAAAGTATTTTGAACTTTCCCATATCATATTAAATCAACTAAAATTTAATGTAATTCTTTTTATTAAATTGTAAATTCACAAAAGCTCTTTTATTATGAACTTTTTAAAAAGTTTCGATGTATTTCAAAATAAATGTTGTTATTATTAGTTTTTTTTTTACATTAAAAGCGTCATTTGTTCAAAGAAATGTTTATTAATACTTTTACTTCCTAAAGTATTTTTAGAAAGAAAAGTTTTAATATTTTCGAAATTTAAATAATTAATGTATGTAGTAGTTGAACGTTTCTAATAATTGTTTTTGACATTGTTTATAAAATATGTAAATGCATCCATTTAACATGGAAGGATCAAAATAAAATGATGAATGTCACCATCATCATTATTATGATCATTATAAATTCAACCATGAAGGTCTCTTCCAAGTTTAATTCAGATTCTCTGATCCATGACATCTTTTTTCCACGTTATATCTGGAGACATTTTTATTTTTTCTAATCCAAGTTACACATGGACTCTTTCTAGCTGTTTTACAGTCTCTTAAGATCCAGTTAAATACTTCAACTTTCCCATCGATTATCATGTCTTTTAGTAAAAGGCCCAGCTTAATTCCATTTTAGTCTCTTAATTCTTGCAGTGAATGTTCTGAAGTCTCTGTTTTGCCCTTTTTTAAGTGTCTAACTCTCATATCCATAAGTAAGCTAAAAGATTTTTATTAAAAACCTTTTTCGAACATATATGTAAATTTCTTTTTAACATTAAGTTATAAGGGGTATCCAAAAATAACTGCAATCATTCTCCAGAGGGCATGATTCTGCCACTAGATACTTCTTGAGGAGATCTCCCTGCATCAGTCTGTCAATCATCATTACTGAGTGAAGATATGGTTTTGCATATAAAATGCTTTTGTTAAATGTGTCTTGCTTATTTGGCAATTTTTATAATGGATGAACAGTTGAAACAATATGAAATTCTGTTTTCTGTTAAGAAAATGGCAGTGAAACAATTATAATACTTGAAACAGTTTATAAGCAACCTGCTCTGGGGAAAAGCAAAATTACAAGTGATTTAATGGAAGTATCAAATTAACCATGTCTTGGGAAAGCATGGCAAGTAATGTCCAATGTTAAAACAATGCTGATTTTTTTGGATGCAAATGGCATTGTTCACTCTGAATTCATGCATAATGATTAGACATTTAAAACCTACAAGTTTTGAAACATTTGCATGATGTGTTAAAGTGAAAACTTCCTTATTTGAGACAAAGTGGAGTGTGTAAGCTTTATCATGGCAATATGCCAGCACATAAAGCCATGCATATGATAAATTTTTAATTAAAAACAAGATAACTCAGTGTATCCATCAGCCATATTTGTCTGATCTTTCTCCATGTGATTTCTTTTTATTCCCTCAAATGAAAAATGCCTCAAAATTTTTTCCCCGCAGACTTAGAAGTGGTAAAGAAAATTGCTGCAAATATTAAAAGGCATCACTTTGAAAGTTTCCAGACTACTTAGAAAAGTGAAAAACACATTTAGAGTCATGCATTGTATTGAATGGACTGTATTTCAAAGGGGATTCAATATATAACACATAAAAATAAATCCACAATTTTTTATTATAAAATTCCAGGTAGTTTTGGATCTTCCATTATAATTCTATCAAAAGCATTTATCCAAGTTTAATTCTAATGATTAATTCATTCATTAGGATTTTATCTGTATTAATAATCTGACCAAGATATTTGTCATTATTAACTTATTTTAATTCATCATCATCAATCCTTTCCTTTTTTTGAAAAAAATTCATTGAACATTATTCTAATCATTATCTTTAATCCTACTTTCTTATTTTCATCTAACTCCCGTAATATTTATTGAAACTCTAAAGCATTATTAATATGCAAAACAGTCACATCATCTAAAAACTCTAGATGACTTTATAAAACTTGTAAAAAGATTTGAAGAAATGCTATCACTCTGTTACACCCTTATCAATGTTGATCTTTTTGTCATCTAATCACTGCTATTGTAGTTAGATAAATATTCTTCAGAATACGATAATATCCTGGATCTATATCATGATGATCCAATGTTTTAAGCTCTATAGAAATGCATATGGAATCGAATATTTTTTCATAATCTACAAATCCAAAATATAATGCAATTTATATTTACTGATCCTTTCTATAACTTCTCTTAATATTCACTGTGATTTTAAATCTAGCTTATTCTTTAGATTGGATAGAATCCAAAGTTCACTGTAGGTAAATTGTAATTATCTTAGTAAAGATATTTTTCCAATCATCTAGTACATCTTTATTATTTAGACATTTGGTACATAGCTTTGCCAATATTTTTTTTATTTTTTCACTGCTTCTTTGAAGATATCAATAATAAATCCATCATTTCCTGAAGCTTTTCTCTTCATTCCATTTAAGTGCATATCTCATTTCTTTATTTAAAATAGTTAACAATTTAGAAGATATAGTAATTGTAAAGGATTGTTTATTTTTTTTATTCTTTATTACTATATCATTTTTTATAGAACTCTTCAATAGTGTTTCATGTTGTCATCTATTTTTTAGAAATACTTCCATCTTATCTTTATAATGCTGAAACAACTTCCCTTCAATACCAAGATGTTGTTTACACTTTTGCGACTTTTATTTTCTTCTATAGCTTTCCTTGTAAATTCTCAATTATATTTTCATACATTATTATTAACTCTTTTTATACCATTTTACAAAACTCTAGATATTCAATTATTCTTAATTGATCATAAAAAAAAAATCAAAGAAATATCTACATTTGGCTACCAACCATGACTTTACAGTTTCCTGGAAATAATGGCTATAATTTAGGTTTGCATGCCATGATTACACAAATATATTTAAAAGATCATTTATACATTATGTCTTCAAGAACACATAATTGATCAGCCAGTAGATTCACCAATATTTGATGATATCTGTTGGGAAACAGTTAATCCATTTTCATTTATCTTACGAATAGTGACATAGTAATAATAGCTGCAATAATAAAAATATATGGAGTAGATATTAGGAATTTACCTTGCTTGGTTCTGTTAAAGCTTCAAATAAGAATCAAATGGTTTTCTTCCAGTTAACAGCAAACTTCTTTTGGCAACAAACTGATGACTGTTGCAGTCAGAAAATAATGAGAATAAAAAAAATGTCATATTTAAAAATATAGTGTTTTTTATGAAATAAAAAAATCCATATGACTTTATTGCGCAGGAATTCATAAGAAATTCAAATGCCAGACCAGCAAAACCTAGAACCAATCCCAGAATCTCTCAATTCTGTCAGATGCTCAATCAACTGTCACAACTATGTAGGACATTTATTGAAATAATTGTAAAAGAATGCAATCATAGAAAAAGAAGACCAAAAAATCCCAGTCAAATAATTCATACTTGAGGAATATGAAAGGTAATGTGATGCATATTGAGGTGAACAGTAGTAGGAATGTTGAAGATAAAAGGTTGACTAGGTTATTTTTTTAAAGAACAGATGAAATTATGAAAGATGGCAATCATAATAATGTCGAAAAAAGTTTTGATCATCAATTTAATAATATTGCAAAAAAAGCTGGAACAAGCTTTTTTTTTTTAAGTGTCATAGCATCGGCCAGGATGCGAACCCCCAACCCGGGCAACTGCCTGCAAGTGCAAGGCAGTGCGCTGACCTCTCAACCACCAATGCAAGACTGGAACAAGCAATTAAAAGATTAATCATTGATTTTAGATGAATTTAAATAAATGAAGACGAGATGAAAAGTTCTACTCCAAATATCATTCATTTAATAGATGTGGATAGTTATAACTTCAGTTCTAACTTCTCTCATATTTGCTTTGTACAATTCTTCATCATAAACTTTTTCCAATAACTAAAGATTTATAAGCTTTCCTATTTTAAGATTTATCATTTGAAATTTCAGGATAAAAAATTATACAAATTTTAAACTCTAAAAACAGCAAAATTCAAATAATCAATTTTGCAAAATGGAAAAATTTTATCGTAGGGAAAAAAACTACAATTAAAGGTTTATTGGAGAATTTTATTTTTAAAAATTAGATAAAAATAATTTGATTAAACTTTTTAGAGTGGATACCTTATTAAACTAGAGAAATTAAAGTTTGACTAAATTAATGTTACTTTCATCATTAAATATTTTTGTAAATATTTAATAGAAAACGCTATGAGGATTTTTTAAGTTAAAAATGAAATTAGGATTATTGAAATGTTATTTTCACAAACTTTGATCTGGATTAGATATAACAGATAGATGATTTAAACAAAGGAAACATAAAAAGTTGGACACAAGACAGAACTAAGAAGTATCAGTCATGAGACATATATGAACACTTATTGCATATATGTGTGAAGATGATAATCTGGACCAACTGATGATTGCTGGTTTAGCATGAAATAAGGATATTGGTGATTATTTATCTTTTCGACATATATGTGTTCAAGTGTATCAATGATATGAGATAGAGTGGTGAGCAGTGGGTCATGTGAAAATCTGTGTTCATATACCCTATATATTACATATATTGATACAGGTATATAATAAGCCTGTATTTCAGTTATTACCATGACTTGGAAAAAAATTGATAGGGGGAAAAGGCAAATATCAGTTTGCAAAATTTAGATAACAGATTTTGATAATGCTCTGCATAGTTTGGTGCAGTCATAGAATATTGCTCTTGAGGTCAAGGTTCAAGGACCACAGCCCAGTCATGTGACTTTTGGTACTCAAACTTCTTATAAACTCCTAAGCAATGCATAATTTGATTATAAATAAAATTCCAGGGCTTGACCAACAGACTTGAAAATACTATTAAATGACCACAAAAGTTTACTGAATATGCTTTGTAAATCATGTATAGAGTATCTGAAAAAGAGATCAGAAAAAAAGTAATATAGAAAACATTTTTATAATCAAAGCCATATTTCTTTGAGATAAAAAATAACCTCAATGAAGTTTACTTAATTTTTAAATACTTTTATTTACCATAAAAGTTTTGTGTGTTTTTTTTTTTGCACAGGTTAATACTTGTAACCAAATTTTAACATAGTTCTATCAAATGGATTTTCTTCAAACTTTGTACACTTGTTAGATATGGATGACAATGCAATATTACCCTGAAATATTTCAGAGTTTTCTAGATGGTTGTCCAATTCAACAGTACTGACAATCTGAATTACAAAACATGTGATATCAGTTTTGTAAGTTTTCAATGTGGCAACTAGGATGGCAATATATTTTTTAAAATTATGCTGAAATTGAATATTCACTAAAAGATGTTTACAGTTAATTAAGATAAAAATATAAACAAATGAAGGATGAAATCTTAATTTTTCTTGATTGTTTTAACTAAAATCTGCATTTGAAATAAGTAATTCATGAATACTTTCACTTTTGTAGCATGTTAAATATACTAACCCAAACTGTTGTCCAAAAAAAAAAAAATTTTTTTTAGTGCATTTATTCCTGAAATGAAATAAAAGTATTTTTTTTATAAAGCATTTTAATATATATATATATAGTAATGAAAAATATGCACCAATCACCAAGCAGTGACTGCATAACTCTTAGCTTAACTTCTCAAAAATAGTAATAAGATCAATAAGTAAAAATACCTGTCACATTAATTGTATCCATTACTGTACCACTACACATGAACATTAATATGAATAATAAATCTTAAGGATTACACAGCATTTAAATATATATGCTAATAAATCTCTACTCACTACCAATAAAACATGATATGTGTGGTTAGCTTTACATTAAGAATATCAAAGTAATATTTTTATCTACATATTATTTCTCCTACTCTTATAATACTATAAAGATTCTTAAATATCTATATTATTATGGGATACAAATGGATATTTTGAGAACATATCCAGCACATACCTTATAGCATATAAACGGAACTGTGAAATTAGTGCAGATGAACTCTAACTAATTTTAACATAACTAGAATGAACTGAAATAAAATATAATGAAAATTTTAATACTAAAATTATACTATTATGATTATACTAATAGATTAATCATGAGAGTGATGATGACAAATAAAACGCAAAGTCTTTATTTTAAAAAATCAAATAATTTATTAAATAAAATAAATGCATAAGATAGAATGAATAAAATATATAAGATAATTATGTTACACAACAAAGTTTTTAAATAGGCACTGTTCTAAAGATAAGATCGCAGGTAGATGCACCGATGTGTTAAGGCTGCCTATAGGTAGGATTTCCAATATATTCTTATTATTTTAAGATTTATTAAATTAAATAAAAGATTACTCTATGTTTTATAGATCCCCAACATTTCCTATATCCGTACTGTTACAGTAGTATTGTCTTATTAATTTTCTTATTTAGGAACATTACTAAACAAGCATAATATCTTCATGGCCCATTTATACAACATTAAGGTCTCAAACGAAACATTCTACTTGACCTGTAGCCATGGAATAATTATTATTTATTAAGTTTAGCATTATTATTATTATAAGTACATTTCATCTACATATAAAAATTATTACACACAGACAAAACTCTCCATACAGTAGTGCCACTCAATGCAAGCCAGAGTAATCAATGGATGCAGAAAGGTTTATGCATAAAATCTTATCTAGTGCCTACTCATCTAATATCCCCAGACTACAAAGGGATTTTATACACAAACCTTCCTGCATCCACTGATTACTCTAACTTGCACTGAGTGATGCTACTGTATGGAGAGTTTTGCCTATCTGTAAACAGCTTATGTGAGCATAAAGAATGGTGATCATATGATGATTGATGGTTTTATAAACATTATTCATTTATTTATACTAACATATACATACTGTGATATCATGGGGCATATGACAATAAAATATGAGGTATATAAAATGTTGATTAATCCTACTGCTTACAAATAAATTTATTATATATATATAAATAAAATAAGAACAACAAATCATACATTATTTATGAAAGTCCATGAATAATTTTATCTAAGTTGATAAGCACATTTTATTCCTCCCAATAGGTTTCGTGTTAATAAAATTCGTTTAGATAAATCTAATCATTATTTATTAAGTTTTAAATTTTGCATATATAGTAAATGGCAAATTTTTTGTTATCCATTTCTAAAAGCTTCATTTTACAGATGAGATAAAAAAGAAATATCATTAATCCCATCCATACATCACATATAATTTCTCATTTAAAAGCAAACAGTGATGTTGTTTCCCACAAATTCTTTTAAAATGATCCATTAAGAAAATAATTAAGTTGGGAATTCCTCAGGTAATTACATTTTTTTCTGATTTGTATTAAAGAAGCAAGGTGCATTGCATCTGTTTAATATTCCCACAATTTCAGTTTCTTTCATAGATCAACAAAACAAAGCCATTAGGTCTGATGATGACTTCTGGACAGTTGAAACTGTAAGCAAGAGAAGATAAAATAAATCATATGTTAAAAATGCATTGTGAAGTGTAAATTAAGGAGTACATGGTATATTATATTATATATAATTCAGCAATGCAAATAAGAAGTGGAAGGAAAATTTTAAAATTCACAGTTGAGTTTAATTAATGATTTGCAAAAAATTGACAAAGTCAATAAAGTATGGTCCATTAAGCATAGCAGGTGAATTATCCTGTAGTTTTAAAATATTGAAATCTTAAGCGATAACTTTAAATAATTTCATGGTTTTAAAAAATCTTCAGATGGCAAAGAGTTTTAAATTTTATCAGCTCCAGCTTATGTTTCTAGTAGTAAATCATTTTGATCAATGATGATGGTCAAGAGATTAGTATCCATCCTGGAAGGTGAACTTTCAATAATTTCTATTTCTAGCCAATCATTGTGGATGAAAGATGTGCAATAACAAATTTAAAATGACAAAATTAAGTAGTCTTTCAAGTGAAAAAATAACAAGAAAAGAACACTGCATTTCATGGACACTTGTTTATATAACACTGAGCACATGATGGAAAAGTGACGTAAATCTGAACTTTCCCACTCAATTGTACTTTGTATGTGAAATTTTTATTAGATGGGCTTAGCAATGGATTCCTTCTAGATGATACTGTCCTCCTGAGCATCTTCTGCATAGTAAAGTCATCCATATTTGTAATACAATTTACAAAGAAAAATTATTTCAAATAAAATTATTATCATGAAAAATATATACCTATTTATATTTATTTTAATACCAAATAATAGCTTATTATCTGATTTTATTAAAATCAACAAGATTAACATTTTCAAATTGGCAGTTCTCATATTCTATAAGTTTATTGGTTATCCCTATGGTTTTATATTGAATATATTCTTAATTTTTAGGAAACCTTTTTATATTATAGCTGTGCACACATGTAAATACATACATGGACATTTAAATGTTTTATGGAAGTAAAGCTTTTAAATCGAATATAATTCACCAAAATTATGATTATGTAGCGATTGATTTCTTTATTTTCTTACAAAGTATTCAACCATAAATTATGCCTCTGTGTAATCTTAGATTGATGACCTAAATTTTTTAATTAATGTTTCTACCCAATTTTTGCTTTGACCATGATTTTTAAAATTTAGTAACATGCTCTATCCCTATTTCAAGCAATTATAGCTTTTTTGATAATCCTTGGCAATGTTATATTCATACTTATAATATAAATTAAAAATTTCTCTTCTCATAAAAAAAAAAGGTGATTCTTTTTAACATTATTGAACCAATGGGGTTACTATCACAACATATATATATATAATCATGATATACATATATATAATAATTCAAACAAATTTGTTTAACACAGTATTCAAATTTTAAACAATATATTCTTTACTGGAAGTACTTTCGATTGTATCACTGACAATCTTTATCAACCATTAATACAAATGTACACAAAATAAACTTATATTACCAATCATTCAATCCATTCAAATTCCCACAATTGTTATTTTTATATTAGCTGATTGTCTATTCATTAAATCCTCTCTATTCTTAGATATCATCATTGCCTCCTTAATTTTTCATTTTTCATTGCAACTTTCAATTTGAATAATTTTTACATCTCTATTGTCAAATTTAAAACCATAATTACATGCTCTATTGTGATCAAAAATAATTGATGAAGTATTCATACTTACTGAAGATACATTTTCTTTCTGTACATTTTTATACAATATCTTATGATCATAAACATGTACAGAAAGAAAATGTATCTTCAGTAAGTATAAATACTCCATCAATTATTTTTGATCACAATAGAGCATGTAATTATGGTTTTAAATTTGACAATAGAGATGTAAAAATTATTCAAATTGAAAGGTATAATGAAAAACAAAAAATTAAGGGGTAATGATGATATCTAGGAATAGAGAGGGTTTAATGAATAGATAATAAGCTAATATAAAAACAACTGAATTGTGGGAAATTTGAAGGGATTGGATGATGGGTAATATAAGTTTATTTTTTTGTATTCTTTGTATTAATGGTTGATAAAAATTGTCAGTGATACAATCAAAAGTACTTATGGTAAAGAATATATTGTTTAAAATTTGAATACTGTGTTAAATAAATTTGTTTGAATTATTATTATATGATTTAAAAATACAAATATTTAATGATCTAAGTTATATATATATATATATTGTAACATAATTAAAGATCGATCACAATATTTAAAATAACGTTGGCTTTCTCAAGATATCCCACTATCAATAATTATAAGCAAATTATTAATAACAAGTATTATAACCCAGGTATATGAAATCACGTGAGGTGAGTACACTAGTAATTTAATAAAATATAACTCAGGTATACAGACAGTAGATCTTATTCACTTTCATTTCTTGGTTTGATGTTAAGTGCATGTTTAAACAAATACTAAGTGAATATGATCTAGCAGGGCACCACCAGATTATCTGAATCTAGACACAGTTATATCTAATAACCTTTCACATGTACGGGAGATTTCCCCTTTTTGGTACTTTATTTTCACATGTACGGGAGATTTTGCTTTTTGAGCCATATCACTATACGCACTAATATTTAGGTAAAAGTAAAACATCTTTAAACCAAAGTTGAGTATATTAGACATAAATCATTTCTTAGATCTTAGCATAACAAATGTGTTTCAATATTTTTATAAGTTTACTAGCTCAGATTATATATAACTAATTTAGAATGGCAATTCACTCATCCTTGCATGAAATAGATGACGGGATGTGGTTATAATAATACTAAGAAATCACTAAATATTATGAAATTAATATTTATTTATGGCCTGTAAACATTTAAACAGCTCATTAATTAAAACGTTGATGATGATGATGATGATGATAATAATAACGATAATGACAAGGGTTTCAACTACAGCTCTAGGACTAAGCCTAAACATAAAACTAATTTTTATAAAGAAATTCATAATTATTGCTTAATTTTAGCATATTTACTTATATCTTAAATAACTAATATTCAACCACTGATGATGATGAATGATCACACTTAACAAAGACTACACTTAATGAAATATATACGCCTCGTTTAATAAAACAAACTAATATTTATTACTGCATTTCTAACATATACATAAAAATTTCTAGATAAACATGAAAATTGATATGAATAATAATAATAATAATAATAATAATAATAATAATAATAATAATAATAATAATAATTAATTATTATATACAATCCTTAGATTAATTTCAAGTTCTTCCCCCTTTCCCTTCAAATGTATATTGTATTAAGTTGGATGTCACATTGACCATGATTTTCACTCCATGAGAAAAGTATTTCAAGAAAAAAAAATTATCCGCTCATTAGCACACATACTTTATAAATCTAACATGTAAGTAGAATGTTAAAAAAAAATGTTAATAGAAATTAGAAAAAATCAAGTTCTTAGAAAAGAATTTTAAATCATTATCTCCCCCTCCCTTCTAAGCGCTGAAATCTATACTTTCTCAAGACAAAATAATTTAATATTTTAACACCACCTATTATTTCACATTCATTCGCAATTATACACATATAAAATATTACCATGTATGTGCATGTTTAATCCCAAAATAATAATAATATATTAGTTAAAACTAAAATCATAATACCATAAAAAAAATTATTTTACACATTAATATTTCATAACTGTAAAATTAATAAACAAATAAATTTTGATACATTCAAAATCATTTATGTAGTTCAAAGCTATTATTATTAAGACATTCTTGGTTTTCATCGATCTGAATTGTCTTTAAAAGTTCTTTAAATAAAATATGTCACTTTATTACTAAATTTTTATTAATACTCTGATTTCATAAAGAAAATAGATATAAAAGTCATATTACCGATCCAAGGGTTCACTTGTCTTGTATACTGTCTATACTTGGCAGCAACAATTTCCATGTTCTTTGGAACAATCACTTTCTTGAAGTATATAATTATTTGATGATGAGGATCCTATTGAGGTTATTTGCTTTAGTGGATAATTTGGAAATCATTACATCAATTTTTCTTCTCTTCCTGTCAAGCATTATTCTTTTAGTGAATGAAATACAGCAGTTGTTTTCATGTTATAAATTTCCCGGATTTAAACTCAGTTGTTGGAACAATTAATTGGACTTGATGATTAATATTTATTGGTAGATTAATTCATCTTTCATCGAATGCAGGTGAATGCTTTCTTCCTTCTATTAAAAACATCTTATTTCTCTGGTCAGTTGAAAGGTGTAGAATATTATTTTGGACAAAACATCTTTTCTTTCCTATAAGATGTGCAGCTTCCCAGATGGTCAGGCAAAGATAGGACATACATATAATTTTTCTAGCCAGTCATTTCTTATATTTTCAACATTCAATTTAATAGTCTAATAATCTGAATCATAATCACAATAATAATTCAACTGATTTTTTCCAGACAGCTTTTTATATCCAATTTTTAGCTAACTTAACCAATCAGAGATAGCGTCACTTGCTATTTTTGGACAAATTCGTTTTAATTAGATCTCTAATTTATTTTCAACTAAATTATTTTTCAACTGAAAAGTTTAATCCTTTTTCCAGACACTTTTGTTTAAAAAAAAATAGACTTAATCCTTTTTTTTCTTACACCTAGGTAACATTTCAAATTTTTGAGCTTCCTTCTTTAGATCTTAAGATAAGACAATTTCAAAATTAGAGTTACCACCCAGCTTAAGCTCCCAAAGTGACAAACAATCATTTACAAAAACAAAATTGCTACAAAAATAGATATCTGATTCAACAGATTTCCTCTTTTAACATAAAATTGTACAAAAAAATAATTTGACAGATTTAACCCTTCCTTTTCTTTCAATATTTAATAAATGTAAATTTCTGTATGTAATGTACATACATACTTCATTATTTCAAATCATTCATAAACTAACATTAAATAATATAATTGCTAGCTTAGTAATTATAACCCTATTATTTAATTAAATCTGTAACTTTTAAATCCCAATTACAATTATAGAAAAGCAAAATAGAAGCATAAAATAAGATATTAGAATTGATCAAGCATAGGTTAGTTTTAAAGAAAGTCAAAGTGTTTAATATTTGAAATATAAAACAATTAAATAACTTACACATACACTGCTTATACGTATGCATTATAACTTTGCTTTTTAACAGAAAAATTAAAAATTAAATGTGTGTACTACTCCTTTTGAGATTTATCAACACACAAACAAATAAAGAATATAATTACTGTCCCACTTTCTATCTGTTTAAAAGTTTTTTTTTTAAAACTGGATCTGGTAGGGTTTAAACTTGGATGCCCTACAGCTTCATTTATTGTCATATAAAAATGTGATGATGATTTTGGTTTACCTTTTCTACATGCACATTACTATAAATTTAGCTAGTGACTAAATTGTAATGGCACAATATATATATATAATCATGGTAGACAATATAAAATGAAAACTTTATTCTCAGGAAGCTATAAGACTCAAAATCAAGGAAGCTAAGAATTTCCTGATTGCAGATTCAAACTATTTGTTGATAATCTTTTATTTAGCTATAATCATAGTTCACTTTCAAGTGATAGAAGATTGCATGAACTGAAATATGAATTGTCTAATATTATATAAGACAGTGGATTTTGTGAACTTAGAAAAAATATAAAGAGATAATTGATTTAAAATGTGCAGTAGGATTTATTATAAATAAAAATGTAATAACAACAGTGTGGAGATTTAGATAGAGTTGGAAGATTAATTATTCGACTCAATGGAAGATTCCAAATGTACAAAAATTAGCTTTATGCTCCAACAAGTCCTCACTATGATAAAGAAGTAAAAGATTTTGATATAGATATAGAAAATGCTTTTGATTACACCAAATAACATTTTTAAATTATTAGAGACTTTAATGTTAGACTTAGTAAACAAATTAAAGATGATAGTTCAATTGGTAAATTTAGTTATGGTAACAGAAATGAGAGAGGACATAGAATCATGGAAATTTCAGAAAAACTATGTATTATAAATTCTTTATTTGGGAAAAATGCTAAACAGAAATAAACATGAAAGCCTCCAAATTAAGACATATTAGAATTGGATTATAGTTTGATTACCAGAAGATATATTTAATATTGTAAGGTTTTTAATAGATTCAACATACAAAATGACAATCAATTAGATATAAAATACATGTCCATGCAAAACTAAACATAAAAACTATTGATAAAGATAGTGTTAACAATTGACATTTCTAACATTCAGGAAAAAAACTGCAATGAGTTTAAAGTATAACCTACAAACCATTTTCCAATATTAATAAATTTTGAAGATAATTATTGAAATCAAAAGAAACTGATATTTTACCAAGAAAACAAATCAAAGATAGCTAATAGAAAAAAGCACCAATTCACCATGAAGAAAATAATACAAAAATATTTTTAAATGATTCAATAAAAAGATATGAATATCTAGAGTTTTGTAAAATGGCATAACAAAGATTTAAATGAGAAAAAAATGTGAAATGACATGAAAAGATATTGTAGAGAATAAAAGTCTCAAAAGTATAAAACAACCTACTGGTATTGGAACGGAAATTGTTTCAACAATAAGGGAAAAGATGGATCTATTACTAAAAAGTTCATAAAATGTATGAAAGAATTTTACAAAGTATTATATAGCTATAGAGAATAACAAAACAAAATAATGTCTATAATTACATTTTTTTAATTGGCAAACAGGCTACTTTTTAAATGAAGAGGAAGAGAATGCCTAGGAAATGATGACTTAGTATTGATATCATAAAAGAAACAGTCTGAAGAAATAAAACACTATAAGCAAAATTATATACCAAATATTGAATAAAAAATATGTACCAGATGAATGGAAGAGTGCAATAATGATATCTATAGTTAAGAAGGATATTATAAATTATACGTATTAGTTTTCTCTTAATCTATTGTGAACTTTGGGACATCATCTAGTCAAAAGAACAAACTAGTTTTAAAAGTTGTTTTTAGCACAATGGATGACATCTTCACTTTAAAATATATTCTTAAGCAATATATATATATATATAATTAAAAACCATTCAACATTTAAACAATCCTAATATCAATAACAGTCAACAATTTCAAACTGTTATCAATGCAACTTTATTAAAGATGGAATCCCTTATATATATATATGAACTCAATTCCAGCTTTATATCTTAGCTTGCCTCATGAGTTCTAGTCAAGACTCTTCTGGCTGTACTGGAGAGATTGCCTTGAGTTGGCTGTAGTTGTAGCAGCTTCCAGTCCTATCATGGACTTGCCTCACTGCATAGATATATCAGTAATGACTATAGTACAAATACCTTCACAGTTAAAAATGGTTTCAGTTGAGAGCACATTCAATCATTCAGGTTAAACAGATGTTTTTTCCCTCTCTCTTGGCTTGCCTCCAAAAAGGCTATTGCCAGATCCCCTACCTTACTGCCAGCAATCAGATTCAGAGAGCATCATTGCCTATTGACCCATACTAACCAATGATAGAATTATATAGACATGTTTACACATTGATCATACTTATGTTTTACCCTTTGGCTATGTTTATACATTGGTTATCCACTTGTTAACACATTGGTTAGCAGCAATGAGTGCTCAATCCGATTACATAAGGAAGGAATCTGGACTAGTCCACTTCTGAAGGCAAGGTCAGATATGACACTAACCATGTTTTCCAACTTATTTTCTAATTCTTTTTCAAATTCACATGTCTAGAGTCTCTCCCCTCTAATTATTAAAATCTTTTCTCTATTTTAGTCTACACTTCAAACAAAACCTTTTCTCTGAATTTGTATCAAAATAGGATTGTAATTTTTTTTAAAAATCTCAGTTAAATATTTAGCTCCCCTAGCCTTATTAAAAACTTGGTTAACAATTACCATTTCTTTCTTTCATTTCTGTATTATTAGTTCCATTGAAACCTCATCAATTTCCCCGATATTTAAAAGTGTTAAATTATTCTAGATCTTTATGTCCAACCTATTACTCTTAAGCTTATATGTTCTTGTAATTTTTTTTTTTTAATTCTTTTTTATTTATACTGTTAAATATATATGTATATGGACACATACATTTTTACCTTTTAAAAAACAATAGAAAAAAGAAATTTAGCAGATATTGCAGAAATGCAACATCACTGTTCTTTGCTATTATTGAGTTGGAACAAAGAATTGTGGGATATTGTTTACTAAGTAATAGATTTATGAGACGTAAAATCAACATTTTTTTTTCACTTTAAGTAGAAAATATTTAAAATACAAATATTGTTTATATAACGGTGTACTAAAAATTAATTCTTTTTTCCTTAAATGTGATTCTGTAGCATTTTAAATAACCACATTTTTATCAAAATCATAAAATGTGATGTTTTAAAATTTAAAAGAATGCTCAAATATTACATCTCTCATGCTTAAACAAACCAATGCTGTCAAGACTATAGGTAGGAAGTTATCTTTTTAATTGTAATATTGCCTTACAACAAATTGTTCTGATATTTTATTGGTTGAGTTATGCATGAGGGCTGTGATGATGTAATTTACATGTAATAACAAATTAATTATTGGTGTTAGAAATTTAACAGAAATGTCCTCTGCATATTTATAAATAATTTTTACCTATGATGTAAGGAAGATGTTCCAATTAAAAATCTATAAAATTTTTGATTTAATATGTATATATCAAATAAAGGTAAAAGTAGATCAAAGGTTCAAC
Organism: Epiperipatus broadwayi; assembly: GCA_028023455.1. Classification (NCBI taxonomy): domain Eukaryota; kingdom Metazoa; phylum Onychophora; class Udeonychophora; order Euonychophora; family Peripatidae; genus Epiperipatus; species Epiperipatus broadwayi. The sequence continues at coordinate 252,141 of JAQFVV010006875.1, forward strand.
AATAAGATCAAGCTCTACCTCCTCCACTAATAATAATGACGACGTAATATTTGACTGCATCGTTTGCTTTTAAAATTAGCAGATTTTATAACTGATACTCATTTGACTAGCCCATATTAATATAGGACTATAACCCTCCTGTTAATTATAGCTAGATACCTGTTTTGTGACCATTAGTGGATAAATATAATAATTACTCTTTCTTATTGCATTGACAAATGTATACCATTTAATAGTAAATTGTCCAAGCACTTTACTACTATTACACAATGCTTTATTTACCATCCTCTTTTACAGTTTACAGTTTCGATTGCCCCAGCAATCTTCTTAGGAGATATAAAGTTTTGAAGAAGATTTCTGGGGCAATCAAAACTGTAAACTGTAAGAAAGGATGGTAAATAAAGCATTTATCATAAAAAACTTTTGTATACACCTATTATCAATAAATCTAAATTTTTAAATAAAAAACAAAGCATTATGTAACAATAGTAGAGTGCTTGGACAATTTGGCTTTATATAGTGGATAAATACTTACCTATTTATGACTTGAAAAAATGTTCAAAATTCACTTTATCTGAATTTGAACATTAAGATATAGTTTATAGCATCCACATATACAAAAAACTATATCATAAGGCCTCCTTGATATTGTGATTTTGAACCATTGATTTGTATCCAGATTAAAATGTTATTAACTAAATGGTATCATTCTTTCACATGCATGCACACATAAAAAATGTATTCTATGCTCAAATATAAAATATTTTTATAAATTACCAAATACTAATAAAATATTTATAAAAGTTCTGCAGTTAATACATTTCAATATATATAAAGCTTAAAAAATATATTACCAGCTTATCAAAATTAATTTATCATAGACAAAAATAAATTTTAAAACTGTTATTAATCTATGCTTGAGTGATTTCAGCAATTATAAATGAATAATTTAAGATGCTCTGCTTGGAAAGATGTAGATTTTCACTTTTAAAAAAAGATTTATCAAACATTAAAACTATTTTTAAATAAAATTTTAATAATTTTAAATGAAAAATTAAAAAAGTATATTTTACTGAAAAATAAATAATGTTGAATAGTAAATATTGGCTGCAAACTTCAATATGTGAAAATTGGAGAATAATATTCATATTTATTTTATAGATTTACAATGATAGTCCAGTAATGCACAAGTTAATTTATTTGAGCATTCAATTAATAAAATAAAGCAATGACATTTAATACTAAAAGTTCTTATTTCAAAACATTCCATCTTGATTAGCAAAAAATTATTTTATTTTTAACAACTTATATGGACTCTAAATTTATATGTTGACTTATTTACTAATGAGTTTTTAAACAGTTTTTTTCCACTTCTTATTTTTTATGCAATGTCATATATCTATTTAATATCCATCTTCATTAATTATTTTTTATAATGCTATCAAAAACATATTCTTTTATATTTTCATACAATTTCAACTGATCAGCAGTCTCTTCAGAGTTCCCTCCAAGTGATATAAATATTGTTAAGTTAAAAAGATCTCTGATAATGGCTTCTGGTGATTTGAAACTGTAAGGAAATATAAAGGAATAAATTTTTTAAATTTTTATTTGATTGCACTGTAAAAAGTGATTAACTCAATAAGTTTCTGATTTATTAGAAAATGTGTTTGTTTAATTCCAAAAAAATATGTTAGCTTTGCCATTTTATTTTGTTATTTTAATATTATTATAAAATGGTTTCTGCAGGACTTTTATTAATCTTTTAATTAAAAAAAATTTAAAGAAAGCCATATATAATGGACAATCAACTTAGATTTAAATCATTTCTCTATTGTTTGCAACAAAAGAAAACACTCAAAAGACATTTACTTCCTTCCAGTCTAGTTTTTATGCAAAGAGTTTGAATAAACAAAATATGATTTTTTTGCTTATTTATAAAATATTTTTGGTTATTTTTACACACTAATTGATTGATTATTATTTAAAATAAAAAGAAATTTAAATGTAAACTTACAATTTTTTTTCATGTGTCAAAAATGCATTGACCGGGAAGTGAACCTGGGCCATCTTCTTGGAAGGCAGCTGTGCCAACCACTAGGCCACTAATACTTGACAACTTTCAATTTATTCATTTATTTTTTATTTTTAAAAATAAAAGTTAACAAACTGGATTGTAATATATAGAAAGAAAACCACAACATCTATTATCTCATTATCTATCAGAACTGACACTGTGTTAAAATCTTTTTGACTAGTGTAATTTTTATAAAGCAAATATCAGATTTTAAAACAGAATTTGATAGATTTATCATAAATCTATCTTCATTTATTCACATTAAAAAAATTTTAAATAAAAAATATTTTATTTATTTTCTGAAAGATTATTTACATTAATGTAATTGATGATGTTGATGGTATATTGTTTTGATTTACAAGTAAGTTTTTAAATATTTAAAAAAATTAAATGAAATATTTAAAAATATTATTCATTTATAAAATTAAATTTAAAAAAAATCCTATTTACTGAGTTTCAATAGAAAAAAAAATTTATATAATAGTGAAAGGTTGAGAATTTTCAAAAACTCTCACCAGGTGAAACAAAAGAAAATGCAGATTTTATAAAGAATAATGAAAGTGTATAAATGGTATTTTAAAAAAAGTTTCCATCTCTATGTTCTTATAATTTTATTTTAAAACATAATGATGTCAGGTTAAAAATAACAAAGAGAGATCATCTATACTTTAAAAATTAATGAAAGTTAAAATATTTGCAATATATAATGAGACATCCAGAAAACACTAAAATTTCTGGAAAATGAAGACTAAATAAAAATAAGCTTTAATATAAACCTAATCATAATTTGGGAAAGTTCACCCTAAAATGTCACACACAAAAATTGACAGTAAAAAGGCAGACTGACAAAATACTGAATGGTCATGTGACCAAATTGAAAAGTTAGATAACCAAAAAATCATGTGACTGAAAATAAATTGATTGAAAGTCATTTCATCAATATGACCAACAAGATTGAAAATCATCTTATCAAAATTAAAATGAGTAAAAAATAAATTCACGCATTAAAAAAATGACAGTTGTGGTAATAAAAAGGATTAAACAAATATCAATTTTAATTTTAGTGCATCATTTTTAATTTTACTGATTTTTTTTGTCTTACAAATATAAACTAATTTATTAAAGATCGATTTAATAAACAAATTTTTTTAATTTTAAAACAGACTACTTAATGGCAATGATAAGTACTATATGTAATCAAGTTTAATTGAATGCCACATTGAGGTTTAAAAAATAAAAATGTAAATCTTATTAGCAGTTTAAAATGCACCTTTGAGATGAATCTTGATTTAAATCAAAGAATATTTGTAAGAAAAAAAAATACTTAAGTAATATTAGTTTCTGTATTTATGACTATTTTTTGAAACTTTAAATGTGATGCCTATATATCATAGATATTGAAAATGTTTAATTTGCAATTTGTCATGTTTTTTTCCATATCATTTAGAGATTTTTTTAAAAAGAAAACTAAGAAAGTTTACATTTTGCAGTGAATCTAAATAATTAAAATATTTAATTTAATAATTGGATTCATTAAATTATAATTTCATTATTATTTTTAATGTTAAATTTGTTTATTGTTTTGATTACTATGACAATCATTTAGGATTTTGCAAAAATAATTGGTACTTAGTGGAATGTCATCCTCTAAAATTTGTAATATCATAGATGTGTGTTTATTATTTGAATAAAAAGTCATTATTAAGACAATTTGGTAATTTATTATGTATTTGTTGATATTATAATTATCTATTATTAAAACTGTTTGCAATTAAATAGTTGCACTTAGTCCGATCTTAATTCTGTTTTTTTTTTTTTAAAATTAAAAAAACAAAAACAAAACAAACCTGTCAACAATGGTTATGTCTAATCCAAATTCACTCAGAAATCGTATATTTTTCAAATTATTTTAGTTTTTAGAAAAAAAAAGGATTCCAAAGGCAAATGATTATATGATTTTTTATCTTTCAAAAAGGTTTTATAAGTTGCATAACTGTTTACAGAGTTGCTTACATATATTGAGAGAATAATGATTTTATACAGTTAAAAACATTTTGGTTACACAATTTAATTTGGGTGAATTCACTACATTATACATTTGCAATCTTTTGTGGCTGTATGCCATGTCACAGATTTGAAAGAAATGGAATGAAAGATCGTATGACAATATATGTTCGTGTTTCTGTTAATTTGTTGTTATTGTTGAATGTTTAAGCTTATTTATTATTATGCTTTTATATCTTTTAGTATTGTTATTTATATTAAAACAATTGACCTAATTTTGGAGAAAAGGCCATGATTGTAAAACTGAAATAAAAATAGGCAAAAATGAATTATAATCACTTTTTTTCTTTTTATTATTATTAAGTGAATGTCAGCTATTATATTTATTGTTAACGATTCAGTCGACAAATTTAATAATATATATATATAATAAATAACCATAACTTTTTTTAAAATATCTGTAATTAAAAACGGAATATATATATGTTATATTTGTGCAAGTCTTTGCATCTTTTAATTAAATCTCTGATCATAACGTGGACTACATTTACACACAAATTCATATACAACTGAAACATTCGATAAGATAAGCAAGCATATTATGTTTATTAATGAATTTTATAGTGTAATATAAATGAGTGCAGTATTAATAACAAATGAATTAATCATAAGATTCAACATTCAATAGGTGTCTAATTAAGAAAGCAATACATACACCTAAATGTCTTTGTATAGCAACTCAAAATTTGAAGAGTTCTCTTCTGACTTTTTGGTGTTTTATCTTAATCTTCATCAGCAGGGACACAACACAGTCTTTTGTTGATTCATATTCGCATTATTAATTTATCAAAAATTTCCAAAAATAGCCAGGGAACTTAGCGGTCAACATAATTATTTGCAATACACCTGGGTCTCTTTTTACGTGGACTTATTTAACATGATTTTGAAGTTATGTGATTTATGTTTCACCGGAAGTTGAAACTCCGATAATGCACTATTACTTTAAATAATAAATTTCGCGCACTTACGTTATATTGAAAGTAATAGCACATTATTGGAATTCGACTTTCATCTTAATAATTTTAATATTTTCAGTGCTTTATAATAGTAAGATTTTATGCAATAATGAAATTAAAATCATGATTTCCACAATTTATGTATACACACATTAAATTTTACAAGATTATAATGTAAATTTGTTCAAACATTGTGTGTGTTAATTTTGCATTTTAAATCACATTCTGTTTTTGCTTTTTAAAAAAGAACGTAATCAATTATTAATCATTTAGTGTCCACAAGTTTATTTTTAAAAGGTGAATAATAACAGTGGGCACAATTAAATTTGACAATTAAAATCTGATTTTTAATTGTAATTAACAATTTAAAAATTACTTATGGCGACTTGAAATTAATGTGATGTGAAATTTGATTTTTAAACGGAATTGAAAATTAAAAAATTAAAGACAAAAATAAGAATTTAATTTTTAGTTGTTAGTTTCATAAACAATAAAATCATCATCTCAAAGATTAATTACTAATTATGTTGTCACCAGAAAACCATTGACATAACATGAGTGTGAAGTTGGCGCTAGTTGTATTTCGTCTTGTGAAAAATTGATTTTTTACCAGTTTGCAAAAGAATGTGTTTTTTGGCAAGTAGCGATAATAATTAAAACATGTATAAAAAAATGTAAATTACTGTACTGTAAATTATGCATAAAAATATATTATTTTGAATAAAATTAAATATTATAGTTAAAAAAAGTTTGTCTTGTATCAATTTTTTTCAAATTTGAAATTTTTTATTAGTCATATTTTATTTCATTTTTTTTTTTGCGTGAATTTTAAAGTAATTTTACGTTGGTGCTTTGCTTTTATGTGAATTTTGAAAAATCATAGACCACACACACTCTTTTCAATGTAAGTTACATCTATTTTTGCACGATTTCGTTTGCGTGTGTTTTCTGAGGAACCTATCTATCGCATAAAATGAGACTCAGGTGTATATCTTTTATTTAACAAATAATAATTACCACCATCTTTTTACAATTTATACTTTTACTTAAAGCTCAACTTAATGGACATTAATTTTTACTCGCGTAGTAAGTACTCTGTCTTCTACAATGATCACAATGGGGTCGAAGACTGCAATAGTCTCTAATTATCAATTTATCAATATTTCTTAGTTGGTCCCATAGACAGTAGAATTGTATGTTTATAAATCTATTTCTATTTTTTAATTGAATGGATAGCAAATCTGTTTCCAATCGTTTATTTCTTTTTCTATGCTCTAACTTTGTTCTTTACTTTTTTTTTCTAGCTTTATCAACAACTGATTGCTAATTTGAATAAGGTCTGGAAAAATGACCTCTATCAAATATCAAGGGTTTTTTTCGCAAGCATTTCAATTAGTACATATATAAAATCAGCCATCTCATGTTTTTCTAAGACTGTAAATTACAAAATTTGAAATTTTTAATAAATTGCCTATACTAGCATTTGTCTGTGGTTATATTTTAAAAAGATATTTTGAATTGAATTTCTTGTGAGATACTAAAACGAATGGTGTTAAGAAGTAGTAAGAAATGGTAAAGTACCATCGATTATCTTCAAATGATTTATTCCACAGATACTCTACCTGATAAATTATTTCATAAGCTTTTAGCTGGAACAAACCCGGTAAATAAAAGTAACAATTCTTTGATTCAACAGAAATCACTTTGGCTATTTACCTGGAATATTCTTAATTTTAAAAATAAAATATTTTTTTAATAATATTTATTTCTGATTTTTAAATTGAAATGGGGGCGGGGGTAGGTGTATATGAAGTTAGAAAAAAATCAGAATTCAAAAGATATTAATGTAACTTAATATATATTGTTTATGTTGATATATAGTTCGCACATAAATAATTGCCTTTAAGATATTATTATGAATATATAACATTCAAATGCTTTGAATGTATACTTTTTTTATTATAGCACTTTAGAAAGCAGAACTAATGATTTAAAAAAATGATTTTTAAAATAAATAATTTTTAAAATTTCTATTAACTAAATGAAATTTTTTTATTATTTACAGTTTCTTCCATTTAAAACGTATAAATCTCTATACACTCAGTTGAGAACATAAAGTATCTAGGCTATAGATCACATGATAATCATCATTTACTTTACCATCTTTTCAACACATTATCTTCCAATAAATTCATTTCTATATATATTTTTAAAAATATAATTCTAATATTAATTAATTTATATTTCTACAAATTGTACTAGAAAAAAAAAAAGCCCTCATATATCAATAAATAATATAAACAACTACATAAATAAATAACAATATAGTCAATTTAAGTAAAAAAATTAATGTTTGCATTTTGCAGCCTTAAACAAAAAAAAAAAAAATAGGTAATTGATTTTATCTTTACTAAATCAAATATTGGTGAAAAAAAATTACATGGAACTTATTTAAATTAGAATGACATCATAAAAGCTGGAAATGATTACAATCGGAGTAAAAACTTTTATGAGATAATTAAAGATGGTGGAAATAATTTATATATATAAAAAATTTTTGTAACTAAAAAGTAATAATAAATGTACAAGATTATCAATTTGTATTCTGATAACCAAAACAATGGAAAAAATGTATATGCGCAGAAATCTAAAACTGACCAGAGTATAAAAGAAGCAAAAACTTGGAGCTAAAAAAAAATTAAAAATAGTTCAATAAATACTATTTAATTTTTTATGTAATTCATTTTTTTTGTTATATGCTTCATATTGCTGAACTAAGTATTCATGCGGAGTGGAAGCCAGAGCGTTTGCAGATGCCTTCTTTCATCATGAAAGTGGACCAGGAATGGAAAAATGTTGACAGAAACCAAAGTTAATTACCAATGAGCTTGGGATCCCAATAAATATATATATACTTTCAAGAATCTACAGTCTACACAAACTTACCGGTAAGCTACTATTATTCACATCCTGATTTGTGACTCATTAAATGTTTGCAAACTAAATCTAAACTATAAGCTTATAATACCGATAGAGATATTCATTGTTTATTATTCAAGAGACTATTTTATTTGTGCCTTAAAAAAATTGTAATAAGAATTGTTTTAATTATTTAATGTTATCTGGATGAGCATGTGTATGTTTCTTTCCAATTTTATTAGTAATTTATTGTTTAAATATTTAATTTGTTATAATAAAATATTTATCTTTAATATCAACTTTTCATTGTACATTATTAATTTTTGTTTATTAAATTTTACTATTACAAAAGATTATTTTAAGAAATATATAATTACCTATGCCAACATGCTTGTTTTAATCTACGAATGCTGGAGAAAATTCTTACATATTATTTGACAAGAAAGTGAAATCATGTTGTAATAGGAACTGAGTTCAAACCCTGTTATAAAAAAAGAGAAAGAAGGTAGAAGGTTTTTTTGTTTCTGTGCATGTTACTATTTTTGTTGCTATGTATATATAATTTTTATTTTTATTATTATTTATTTATTGGAAAAGTCGCACAGACAAACACATCTGTTTTTACTGAGGTAATAAAGAATGACTGTAGTTATGGGTTAATATTTTTATTTGGCATACGTATATATAGATAAATGTTGTTTTAAAAGAAAAATAAAATAAAATTAAGATCATGTAAAAAGTTTATTTTCGCTGTTATGATTCCACAAATTAATTAGCCAAATGTTTCTCTTATTGTTTTAGAAACAGATGGAACTAATTGTTGGCTATCTTGTTCTAGTTTAATGAATTAATTTAATTTAAAAATGCAGACTTTGTCAAAATAGATTTTAATTAAAGAAAGGAAGCAAAGGAATATGGAATGCCCATTATAAATTAAATTTTTCTTTGGCTTCTTTTGTCCAAGTTTAGATTAAATGAAAAACGTATATCTAAAAAGTTCCAAAAATAAAAAAATAAGATAAGTAAAAAAATTGATGTTGCTAAGTGGTTTTTCTTTTGTTTATGCATTCTTGTCAAAATATATTTCTGGAGCAAAGAAGAAATGCCAGAGATAAGGAAAAAGAAATTCTATATTGGATGATTGATTAGTCATCCGAGGAGAAAACAATATGCTTAAAATCTGTCGATGAACATATGAACAGAAAATAAATAATTTGTCCATAAAAGTAAAAAGAGAAGACGTGAAATAAACTGTCATTACCACCTTCATTGCTGGACAGAATTTGTTTGTGAAACTGAAAATAAAACTCTTAAAGGAAAACTCCATGAATGGTATGGGGTAAAGTTATAATCATGCCAGGGTCTATATTCGGACTCCAGCTCTCTTTACCATCTATGCCATGAAAGCCATTAGGATATTCATTGCCCTAAGCATACTGCTTGCCATTTGAAGCCACAACCACTGAATCATTGTAACAGGAACTGAGTTCAAACCCTGTTAAAAGAAGAGAAAGAGGGTAGAAGGTTTTTTTGTCCATTACATGGCACTAATCTTGCTAATTAGCAAAAATTGTAGCATCTACTAATAATTTGTTTAACTCAGTAATTTCAAACTTACGCTCATCTTAAAGTTAACTCTTGTTCAGGGGGTGGTAGTGCAATTTTTAAAATCTGGACCAGATTAGAAAAATGAGGTGATTCACATTTTATAATTGCCAGATCATTAATAATTTAGCTCTAAATATGACTTGTCTAACTAACATTTTTTATTGTAATCTTAAATACTCCTGCTTTAAAAAATAAGTCTATATACACATGATTATCCCTGCATTGATTGTAAAAAAATATTACTATAATATGGTGATATATCATATTTCTAAAGAGTCACTTTTGTTTTTAAGAAATTCACTTATGCTTGCATCAATATTATAATTATTACATAGCATTTTAATTCAAAAGTATTGTTAATCTGGGAAAATGAGAAAACCAAAACATTATTACCTTAATGGTATTGTTCCTATGGAAGAATTGTAAAGAGCTCTGATGATGACTGTAGGACAGTCAAAACTGTAAAAATAAAGTTTTGATATGTTAAAATGTTTAAAATAGTTAAAATGTTTAAAATAGTTGTAAATTGTATGACTATTCCTATGTATGAAATTAGTTATAGTAAATAGAAAGCTTTTATACAATTGAAGAAACAAAATATAAAAAGTGATATTATAACAATAAATCAAGCGTTAGTGGTCGAGAGGTCAACACAGCTGCCTTACACGCAGTTGTTCCGGGTTAGCGGGTTCGCTTCCGGCCGATGCTATGACAAAGGAAAAAAAATATCAGAGTTTTTAAATGGAGCTGAATGTTATATAATTTCATTTTCAGTAATATCCTCAACTTCATGATATTCTTTACATGTGTGTGCATGTATATATATATTGTGTTATTAAGTCAGATATGAGATGATTTTGATATGGGAAAAAATTAAATGATGTAAGATTTTGATTTTTTTTTTAACTCCTAAGGTAGAATTCAATATTGTATTCCATTAAACAGCCACATCTGATCCAAACATTTCTTTCCTTAATAGTCATTCTAAAATATTCTTACTATCTTTAACCTTTCTTTTGATTTTGAAATTTTGAGGAGTGCCTGCATGGCAAAAATTTAAATAGGCATATATATTTATAAACAATGAATGGGGATATTTCCATGTAATAACTAGAGAAATATGTTAGCCGTGGTGTTCTTAGGTAAATATTGATTATTATGGATAATATAATAGTCTACATTAGCTTTTTTGTCTTGGGTTTTTAGAAACTATATCTGTACAGATAGGTACATCAATCATATCAAAGCATACGCTTATGCAAAGTTTTAAATATTATAAAATTGTTTTATTTAAAATTAAAACAAATATATTTTCCTATTATAAATTGTTAAACAATATTATTATTTTTTTAAAAGATATCTATCTGGCTTGCTTGTTCATGAAAATGATATATCGCAGGAAAATTATTCAACGGATAGTTATGGAATTATAAACACCTAATAACATTTCCTTCAGAGATAAAGTAGTGTTAATCTCTAGTGAATTGTTTGCGATGATGATAAATATGAGAGATACTGCATTTATTTATTTGAAAGATAGTATTTAATATTATGCTTATTATTGTCGAAGTTAGACATTACATATTCGTTTTCTGTTCAACACATTACCCAAGATAATCTATTATAGGTGATCTTCCAAAGCAATTAATTTTAAAAATGAAATATATTTAGTATTTAAAGATGAGAACAAATATTATAGTGAGGAGTGAAGAAGTCAATAAGTATAATGCTGGTGTGAGTGGTAATAAAACTACCTCAGCTAGTTAATAAAAATTAATCTAATGTTTTAAATAATATCTGATTAAAAGTTGTATCATTGTTTAAATCCAAGCAAACTTTCCTGGCTACCCGATGCATTTGCAATATCTAAAAAAATATTCAAATATTTATAGAAAACAGTTATATATAGGGTATATGAGCACAGACTTTCACACGACCCACCACTCTCCACACTATCTCATAACACTGATAAACTTGAACACATATATGTTGAAAAGATAAATAATCACCAATATGCGTATTTCATGATGTGTTCAAGTGTATCAGTGTTGTGAGATAGTGTGGAGAGTGGTGGATCGTGTGAAAGTCTGTGCTCATATACCCTATATATTACATATATAGAGACAGGTATATAATAAGCCTGTCTGTTACAGTTAGAAAACAGTTATGTATATTTTCCATTTAATCTAGCGAAGTCTATGATACATATATATGGAATGTAGAACTTTAGCTATTAATATTTTTTTCATATCAATCAGCAACTCGATTTATTATGTTTTCTAATACCTTTAAGCTTCGCTTTCATCATCCATTTTCTTTTTCCAAGATACTCAAGACGGAAGTAAAGAAAAAACTTTATTTTAATTAGAATGTTTTAGATGAATTTTTCTCCTTGAACTTCTAAAGAGAAAACGAAAGCAAAAAGGAAGCTTTTAATTCCAAGTTAAGAGTTTTAATTTATTTATTTACGTTTATCAAATGTTAGACTGATATGAATTTGTCTAATCTTATATGAATATTGACAATATCTATAGAAATTTTGATAATATTCTTTTTGTTGACGTTTTATTTTTGTTAATTTAAAAAGACATTGATAAAGGTGCATAGAAATGAAAGTCTGATGTGTAACAATGTTTCTTCATGATTACATTAGAGTTAGATGACAGCTGACATTTTTTCAAGTTTTATTTTATAGCTATTCCAAAATAGATTATTATCAAACTAAATATTATTACATGAGATTTAATAAAAGAGCAGATCTATATAAAAACAAATCATTTTAAGTACTGCAAGTATTGTAAATGTGTATTTTGATTATATATATATAAAAGGTATATAGCTTTATTGCTCGGGAGTTCATAAATTCGAGCACCAGAACTACGAGTGCTGGAATTGATCCTGGGACCTCTACCAACTGGACCAAACTGCAATGCACACGTTTTATATGTACATTTTGATTGTTACTTTTTGTCTCATACAGATTAATATGTTCTTACTCCATGTAAGATCTGAAAAACATGAGACTCATGATAATGATAACTAAACATTAATTCTACTGTGATAAAATAATGTATCCAAAATAGTATATGAGGTTACTGTTTTATGATATTCCTTTGCAAATTGTATTAGTAGAATTCTAGTATCTTTAATGATAAATATCTTTCAAGGAATATTAATTAATATAGCATATCCAATTATATACATTATCGTAAGTTAGTATAAGTGATAAAGATCTATAATTGTATTTGAGCAGGCATTTAAATCTCTAAGCATCACATGATTACCATTCTTTATGCTTACACAAACTATTTATACAGAGGCTAAACTCTCCATACAGTAGTGCCACTCAGTGCAAACCAGAGTAATCAATGGATACAGGAAGGTTTGTGCATAAAATCCCTATCTAGTGCCTACTCTTCATTGATGAAAGCCACAAGCTAGAAACTAGTCTGGGAATATTGGATTAGTAGGCACTTGATAGGGATTTTATTCTTCCTGCATCAATTGATTACTCTGGTTTGCACTGATTGGCACTACTGTATGGAGTGTTTAGCCTTTGTGATGTAAATTGCACTATAATAAGTATATTTTAGCCAATCACTTTTGAAAAAAAAAATGTTGTAATATGAATTAATAACAATATAGATGAAACTCACATTTTTACACAGAGTAAATCCAAAGATGTGTATATGCATGCATGGATAATAAGAAATTGCTTAAAAATTATTCACACTTACCTTTTTATCTTTGTTCAGAAGATATACAGTGGATCTCAATAAAAAGGTGGCTAGTTCTCTCTCCAAGCTGCCTACAGAATCAATGTATATGTTTTATGATGTGAAATGGGACAGGTGTTCTGCACCTTTGTAGATTGTCTTCGATACTCTCTGATAAAATGAAATCTTGCAAAACGTTCAAAAATGTTCATGTGACTCATGGCTTCACTGCCATACATGGTGTGAATCATTTTAAATGTTTAAGTAATAATTTTGCCCAACTTAAAACAAAATTTAATGTTACAGCATTGTTCTATTATGGGTTAAGGTATAAAGTACATTGTCACATTTCATATCACAATCCAGATACACTAGCATCTTGATATTTTTGTGATGAATAGTTAAAATATGTTGCTATGAAAGACATGCATTGATTCAGAGATGGCACTGCAGGCAGCTTGGAAAAATAACCAGTTCTATCAACTTTTCCCTGGAATAATTATGTGGATTTGTATATATTAATGAAAGGATTAATCCATAAATTTTGAATAGCTTAATATTTTATTTAATTTCTTTAATAATTAGCAACCATTTAAAATAAGTTTCGTAATAGATAAATAAATCTTCTAAGCAGGTCAATCTTAAGATAATGTATAGAAGATAAGAAGTTGGGGGAGAAAGCCTTTTTAATTATTTTCTGGTATTTCCATTGTTATGATATGTTTTTTCCTTATGCTAATTGTAGGGGTGTTTTATTTCATCCCAAATCTTTACTTCCACACATCTCACCCTGTAAGTAGCATGCATCTGCATGTATAATTAATAAAGTTTATTTAGAAAATAGGCTTGTTTAAGATCTAATGTCTTGGTCTGATTTGATAAATTAAATGTTAGTGGAAGTGGATTGGAGAGGATGTGTGCATGTGTATAATACAGTTATTTAACCTCTGTGCTTGTGAGGTTTCCATATAAAAATGAAACAGTTGCTGTTTGTACATAATGTATTTCAGCATTTCAAATCAAATTATATGAAGATTAGAATTCAGCAACATTTGTCACATCAAATACAGGTTCTATAAAATGACATTCTTTCCATTGAATAAACCATTTAGTCGAAAAATGGCAATTCTAGTCAAAGAAATGGGTATTTTTATTTGTAGTTGGAAACAATATTTGTAAACATCATTGGAATATTTCTATGGGGAAGGTCATTGATGTGAGTTCATATAAATGTGAGTGAGAAGTCTATCAAATTGTTTATATGCATGTTTGTCAAGTCATAAAAACAATTATGTCTTACAGTTCATTTAGATACATAGATTAAATTTATATAATACTACCACTCATTAATCTGTTTTATAATTATTTTTAGAATATAAATGAACTCATGACATCTGGAATTTTCACATGGAAAATTTGATATTTCCAGCATGGTGAAATGAAAATAATTACTATGTTTTTCCATTACATTATGAAATGAATATTTTCAGCACTAACACATAAATGATAAAAAATGAAAGATTTGTTACACATTGATTTTATTAATATTAAAATTCAAAGTATTTTTGTATCAAAGGCTGTCCTCTATGGCTGATACTGCTTAAGGAATAAACACATTTTGTCAATTCAAATATATGTTTCAGTAAACTAAACTCCTGCTTCATCACTGGGGATAGAAAGATGAACAAATACATGCAATTTACAGAACACAACTACTGTCATATGTACCAACTACTTCAAAAGCTCAAACATATTAAACACATGTATGTAGAAAAATCAAAGTTGCTATTCTGCTACATAACATTGCATTTTTAATATCTTTTGTTCTTTTAAAGTAGAAGATAGGTATCATTGTTTATGGACATATGATTGCCCTTCTTAAAGCACATTATTTGTTTTTTAAAATATATACAGCAGTTTTTTTATATAATGTGAAAATAATTTAATATATTTCTTCAATAAATGTAATAGTATATACACGTGCTTGTATATATATATATAGTACAGTTACTAATATGTTTTCTAAGAAAGACATTTTTACTGTCCAGTTGATGAAAAGGCAGTTTGGATTATTATTTGGAATTTCTTATGGAACATATGTTCTAGAAGATACTTTTAATATAAAAACTAGATTACAATTTTAATACTAATGAGATTGGCAAATAAAATAATTTTTTATCATAACTATATTATAATTATCATAATTTTATCACAATTATATATATTTAGGTCGAATGCATTTGAAAGTTATAATTGACTATTTGCTAGTCTGCTTTCAGAGCAGGTTATATTTATTTGTTTAATGAGGTTTATTTAAACTTTTTTGAATTAGTACTTTTATTTTCTTTAGTGAAGTTGCAATCTTTAATATTTACATAAACATATTAGGACATAGAAAAAGGTGGATTTCCACCTTTATTTAAAAGAGATTGCTTTGAGATTGTTGATTGTTATTGATATTGTTTTAGCATGACTGTATTCATGTATTTACATGATCTATCTTTATAGCCTTGAGAATTATGTGCTTCATCATCTAATTAATACATAGTCAGTTTCAAAGTCATAATTGTAGTTTGAAAGTAATAATTGATTATTTATTAGCCTCCATTCAGAATAGTTTATATTTATCTGGTTAATGAAGTTTATTTAAACTTCTTTGAATAAATTATTTTACTCTCTGTAGTCAAGTTGCAATATTTAATGGCTACATAAACATATTAGACCCTAGATAAAGATGAATTTACAACTTTAATGTTTAAAGAAGAGTAAATTCAAGATGCCTGCAGAAACATCTCTGAATTAATAAATGTGTTATATAATGACATAATTTAGCTATTCACCACAAAAAGTTTAAGTTGGTAGTATGTATAGATCATGAGTTATGACACAAATCTGATAATGTGGGATGGAGCAATGTGTTAACAATAGTGTTGGTTAAAAATTGTGTAACAGTTATTGAAATGTTTGAAATGATTTAAACATGTATGGCTGCAAATCCATGATATCTATAACATTTTAAAATGTTTTTCAAGATTTTATGATGGCAGAGATATCATTAAAAATGATATATGAAGGTACAAAATACACTATCACATTTCACATCACAACTCGTCATTCAGACATGTTAATATCATAAATTTTTTGTGGCAATTAGCAAAATTATGTTGCTATGTAACACATGCATAAATTTAAAAGTGGAATTGCAAAGAATTGGAGTGAGCCAATCACCTTTTCATTGAGGCATATAGTTAGATATACTACAGTATTTTTAATCAATTTATAAATAATATTTTTATTATGTGATAGTAATCTACTAGTTATATAAAAATAATCATTTTTATCTAATTTTTAAGAATATGTAATATTTATGAAGAAATTAACTTTGAAGGTGCATATAATAATAATTCATCACATGATCACCATTTTATATGCTTTCTCATGCTATTAATAAAAATACCAAACTCTCCATAGGGTAGTGCCACCAAGGGCAAGCCTTTATAATCAGTAGATGCAGGAAGCTTTGTGCATAAAATCCCTATCTAGTTCCTACTCATCCAACATCCTCAGACTAGTTTTAGCTTGTAGTTTTTATCAGTGAGAAGCCTTGGATTTGAGAGCACTGCATCTATATCTCAGATTCTAATGCAACTCTCAAGCAGCCACCTTTTACCTAATTTGTTAACTACAAAGCTAGGAGACCAAGATAAAAACACCATAAGGTTTCTGACCCAAGCTCATTCACTTATATTGTCATATAGGTCTGAACTAAGTTCATCAGCTATACATTTTGTTTGCTTTGGTTTGTCAAAAATCAGTCACCATTATCCTATGGGCAGGATAGGTATTAAACAATCAAAATATCACATGATTATCATTTTATATGCTTACACATGTTATTAATAAAAGTACCAAACTCCCCATACAGTAATGTCACCAAGTGCAAGCATTTATAGTCAACTGATGCAGGAAGATTTGTTCATAAAATCCCCACATAGTGCCTACTCATTCAACATCCCCAGACTAGTTTCTCGCTTGTGGTTTTCATCAATGAGGATCCTTGGACAAGGTAGAAACTAGACTGGGGATGTTGGATGAGTAAGCACTAAATAAGAATTTTATGCACAAAAATTCCTGCATGCAATGATTACAAAGGCTTGCACTTGGTGGCACTACTGTATGAAGAGTTGCAAACTCTTATTAATGGCATGTATAAGCATATGAAATGGTGATCATGTAATGTTTTGATGGTTTTATATCTATCCTGTTCATTGGATAATGGTGACTGTGGTTTTTGAAAAACCAAAGACACCAAAATGTATTGATGCTGAACCAAGTTCAGCTCTATATGACTATCCAAGTAAATGAACTTGAGTTGGAAACATTATATTTCATCTTGGGCTCCTAACTTTATAGTTAACCAAATAGCTAAAAAGTGGTTGCTGGAGGATTGCATTAGAACTTGATACCTAGGTGCAGTGGTCTCATTCTCACTGACAAAGGCCAAAATCTAGAAACTAGTTTGGGGGTGTTGGATAAGTAGGCACTGGATAGGGATTTTATGCACAAACATTCCTGTACCCATTTATTTCAAAGGCTTGCACTTGGTGGCACTACTCTTTGGAGAGTTTGGTATTCTTCTTAATAATAATCCATAAATCAAGTTTACTAAAGATATTTCAACATCTTGTAAATAACACTTTGTCTCATACCAATGTTTTATATAATTATTATACTTTCTATAGGAGTAATAAATTAATCATTGATGCTCCAAAGGAGAGAACATTTAAAATAGCAATGACTTTCATGAAGTTATTTTAAAACAACTCACAATTCCAAATTAACATTAAGATGTAAATTAAATAACTGTAAATAAAAAAATGCTATTAAATATAATATTTATAGAGAAATACATTCCAAAATGGCATATCATAATAATTCACAAGTTAGTGCTATTTTAATAAACTTATAAATACTCTTTTTTGTAACAATACTAATCTATTAGTAAATAAGACATTTATTTTTATATAGCACAATGTTTTTATAAACTGTAATACCAATAAGCCAATAAGCTAATGCACATGTGCTTTGTAGATGTCACTATATAAATGAATACTCCCACTTTTTCGAACACAAGATAAAGTCTTTGGGAAAAGATAGAAGGAATCCATCTATCTTTTCGAGCCAAACGTATATGTATGGGAAAATCTTAAGTGTTTGAAAATGAGAGCATAAAGTTGTTAATTGATCACTTTAAATTACTTTTTTACTATGTGAATAAATGATGCCTGTGAAATTTCTAGAATTTATGATAAGTCATTCTTATTATTAAACATATGTAAATAAGACATTTATTTTTATATGGCAAGATGTTTTTATAAACTGTAATACCAATAAGCCAATTTGCCCATACATATCCATTTGGGTCGAAAAGATAGATGAATTCATTCTATCTTTTCCCAAAGACTTTATCTTGTATTTAGAAAAGCGGGAGTATTCAGTTATATAGTGACATCTACAAAGTGTATTAGCTTATTGACTTATTGGTATTACAGTTTATAAAAACATCGCACTACATAAAAATAAATGTATTATTTACAGAAATTTCACAGGCGTCATTCATTCACATAGTAAAAAAGTAATTTAAAGTGATCAATTAACAACTTCACACTCTCATTTTCAAACACTTAAGATTTGCCCATACATATACATTGGGTCGAAAAGATAGATGGATTCATTCTATCTTTTCCCAAAGACTTTATCTTGTGTTTGAAAAAGCGGGAATATTCATTTATATAGTGACATCTACAAAGCACATGTGCATTAGCTTACTAATCTATTAGTTAAATAAAAGTGAACAATTTCCTTATTTGACTAGTAGATTAGCAATAATAAAAAGAAAACATTATTTATAAGTTTAATAAAATAACTCTAGTAAACCTGGCTTTGTATATGCACTTTCAGACTATATTTTTCCACAAATATTATTAAATATTATTAGCACTTCATATTTAAAAGCCATTATTCATTTACAAAGTTATTAAAATTATTAGAATTTACATCCAAATTGTTATTTGAAACTTTAAGCTGTTTAATACAGACTTGACAAAGATTGCTGTCAATTTAAAGTTTCACACCCCTTGAGTATCAGTGATTGATCTGCTATTCCATATAAAAACATGGTAGTTAAATAAAACTGATTCATTTTTTATCTGATTATTAGATTAGAATTGGTATGAAAAAACTGTGATATGTTTAAGTTTATTAAAATGACTACTTAATCTGATTTTTGAATTATTATATTTCACTTTCAGAGTTTAATTCTCTGTAAATATTATTAGATATCCTTAATATTATATATTTAATAACCACTTCTTTTGTAAAAATTTATTAAAATACATCTTTGAATGTTAGAAATTTAATGATTTCCCTGTGTTTTTTAATAAATGAATTATAGTTATGTTGTGTAAAAACTAAGTACCTACTAAAACAGACACTGCATCCTGAAATCATACCATCTAGCACTAGTATTGTCCAAAATATCTTAAGCAAAAAAAATGAAATCATTTTTAGCATATTACTCAAATTTATATAATGATCATATATCAGACCAAAGTATTTTATGTTTGTAAAAATTGGAAGAATATCAATTTTTCAAATATATTCCCAATCAAATGGAACTTTTCCATAAGGAGTTATATATTCTAAATAGATTTTCATAGGTTTTCAGATATAATGTAATGGAATTTCTCTGTGTAGTTTTATATTTAGCAGATCTACCTTGCATCTAAAATAAATTTTAGCATTGTTGATCAACTGCATCAGTCCTTCTGAATTTTAGAGCTGATATTTGTTTAATCATTACATCCCATTTGTAAGAAGATCCAGATATAAACTTACATAATTTCTGTACAATTTAAAAAAATGATATAACTGATGTGCACCTTCTGGCAAATAACCCCATAAGATTCAGGCAGGGAGTAAAATTATTTATTCGCTTTATTTCATATTGTGAACTTTTATATTTTTTAGATGCATTGGCCAGGAAAATAATTCAAATATCTAAATTGTTTTCTTTGTAACTCTTTGTGGACAAGAATTTAAAAAATCTTTCAAAATATTTGTAAAGTATTTGAACCCAATATGACCTATCATGAAAGTAAGATGATTGATATATTGTAGAGAAGAGTTGAATTTTTTAACTTATTGAGCTCTTTTAAAATTAAGTCATTAACATAATCACCTCCTAATTGAATTAACTCATCACAAATTATTAATGATAAATAAAGAAACATTACAATGCCCATGATTTAAAGAATTTTTTAGCAGAACTTTCTAGTAAAACTTCATATTTTGCCACAAGTTTTACTATTTTTTAAGTAATTTCCATTGTTTACAGAATTTTTCATCTTATTCCTTTAGCACAGTAGTTAACATAAAAAATATAATCAATAATTCTTAATAAAGTGATCTTTCAATATCCACAATTTTTAAAACCTTTTAAAAAAAATCAAGAAAAGATTTTTCATTCCAATGCAACATCTATAAATGTTGTTTTCATAAGATTAGTCCCACTACTGTATTCTTTTAATCATTGATTTCTGTGACTAGCTGATGGAATTCAGATAATATAATTCACATATTCCACAATATAGCATTTTAATGGGGGTGGGGAGGGGCTTAACTAAATACGATCCACTTTTTTTCAATTCAACATTTTTTAAAAACAAATCATTCAATTGTTACATTTATCTATGTTTTTCTGAAGGTTTGTGATGATGGTATTTTAGTTGTATTTATACATTGGACTATTTCCATCATCTAATATAAATATTGAATATCTTCAGAAAAATTTAATTTTATTTATATACTCCAAATACTTTCAACTGTCAGTAATAGCATACAGGTTAGTATATACACAATGGTTTGAGAGGTATTATTCTTCCCTCATCTCAAGTATTTCTGGCCTGACCAGTGACAGTACTAGCATAAAAATTGAACTTGTATCCTTAGATTCTTGAATATTTAATTTTAAGGTAACACTCTAACTAACAGCCATCCTGCCAAAGGCTCAGTTGGTTAGAGTATTACTTTAAAATTCAATATTCAAGAATCTAAGTGTTCAGATTTGATTCCCATGCTAGTACTGTTAAGGGTACAAGCCAGTAACACCTGGAGAAGAGGGGAGAATAATATCTCTCAAATTATTGTGCATATACTAACCTGTGTGGTATTACTAACAGTTGAATGTATTTGAAATATTTATATAAAATTAAATTTTTCTAAAGACATTCAATACTTATATTAGATGATGAAAATAGTCCAATATATAAATACAGTTACATTTATCTGTGTAGTTGATTTTATAAATATAGTATCTTCAAAATCCATGTTTTGAGGGAAATACTCCTTGTGTGTATGAATTCTTCAAACATATCCCAATAGAACCATTGCTAAATCTATTAAAAGTAGCTTCAAGATTCAAACATCGTTTGCTATTGTTTGCAAGTTGAATAACTACCATTTAAACTATCAGATAGACTTGGGCATATGTTATATTTATTTTTTTTATTTGGATCTTATCACTGACATTAACATGTGATGATAAAAATATCAAAGAATGTTCTTAAAATTCTAATTTTAATAAGGATACCTGTTCTATAGCAGCTCCCTTAGTTTTTTTTTATTATAATTTTTGTTTTCTGTTTCACTGAGATTTTCATGATTTTGAAATATTAATTATTAAAATTAAAAATAATATATTCTGCTTCTTTACTTTTTATTATTTAAATTTATTAGTTATTCATAATCTTTCATAATATTTATAACTAAATATGAAAAACACTTTTTATATCTTTTATTATTTAAGAATAGTTCTGCTAATAACACTGATGATATTCATATTTATTTTGAAAAAAAAAAATCATTTTGCATATTTTCATTTCCTTATCTAGTATTGTTATCAACAGAGAAAAAAATCAAACATATAAGTATAAAACTATAAACTATTTTACTATTGAAAATTGCAGATACAAGATTTTAACGAATGTGTCATCTGTAAGTATTCTATGGGAAGTGATATCGGAAACATTAAATAATCTAAAGGAGTGATAAAATTTTATGATTTATGGAATTCCGTTTATGATAAAACTGCCTTAAAGCAACAATGTAAAGAATTAATAAAGTGAGGTTGTAGTTAACAATGTATTTATAAAATCTTAAATACAATTATAAATTTTATTGTCATTTTTTTTAAAGATGTTAGGATGACCTGGGGCATAGGCATATGCCGCATGTATCTACTTGATAATCTGCTATTAATAGCACTGAACAGATATCTTCATTAATGATTAATAACAATCTATGTTTACTATAGACCCACCATGCTTTCTAGAATTATAGAATGCATTGCAAAATACTCTATTAAAGCAGAGGCAGAACTCTCCATATAGTAGTGCCACCCTGTGCCAATCAGAGTAATCAATGGATGCAAAAAGGTTTTTTCATAAAATCTCTATCTAGCCTATTCGTCCAACATACTCAAACTAATTCCTACTTGTGGCTTTTATCACTGAGGAGCTTTGGATTTGGGAGTACTGCACTTAGACCTTAGGATCCAATACAACCTTCCAGCAGCCACCTTTTATCTTTTTAGTTAATTATAGAGCTATAAGTCCAAAATGAAAGCACAATAATGTTTTCAATTCAAACTCAGCTTGTGTAGTCATATAGAACTGAGCCCAGTTCAGTATTTATACACTTTTGGTGTCGTTGGCTCTTTAATAGTCATAGTCACCATTATCCTATTGGGCAGAATTGGTTTTAAACCATGAAACATCATATGATCATCGGTCCCTATGCTTACACAAGCTGTTAAAACAGAGGTTTAAAACAAATACTCTGTGCGGATATACATAAAAGTAAGAGGAACAAATCTCTTTCCATCAATCAAGCTATGAATAAATAACATTCTATGCCCTTAGTAAGGATCAGGATAATACTTATTCTTTAAGCTTTTCGTATTTATTAGCTTTCTCTGCCAACATTTTAGGAAATTCAGAATGAAATTAATATTCTAGTCAGATGAAAATTTAGCATTAATAATTATTAAACTAATAATCAGTTGGAGGAGGATGTAGATAGAATTTAACTTTCAATAATCTTTTTAATAATCAACCGGAAGTAAAATAGTTTAGGTAAAGAATTAATGAAGTTGGTAGTGAATATGAAATATGTTTAAGAATTATGATATTTTCAGGAAATAATATCTGCCAATATTCCCAAGCCTTATATTTATGAGTTAATTATGAGCTTTAAGAGCATTCTTTCTCATTGAATAGTGATAGGGTCCTTATCAGTTAAATGAAGCATATGCCAAGAAAAGCATCTTTCTATTGGATGAATAATTGTGATTATTTTAGAGTAGATGTAAGTATTTGAGACTAGAAGAAAAATATTTTGGATCTTAAAACATTAGTGTGCTGTGAGAGATTTTCTTATTATATTGGCCATTGAAAGGGAAAGTTTGAAGTCATCACAAAATGTCAGAATGTAGCAAATCAATAATTGAGTAGAATATTAATTCTTAAAATTTTTATTGCTATTATGTTGATATAAATATTTATTAATCTATTTGTTTATATTTTATTTTTTATTATATTAAATTTATTGTTATTATGAAGTTTATTACTTTGAAAATGAGTTTTTATCCTTAAACCCTTTCAAGGTTCAATGCAGAATTATATGAAAGAATAATAGAACTGTGAAATAAATATCAATAACTTGTTTTGTATACAAATAGTTAGTACAATAATTTAGTATACTTAATATTAAATAATATTAGTCTGGGTTCAAATCTTTAATTACATCTAGCTTAAAAGTTTATATAATAAGATTATAAAGATCAACATCAAATTGATAGGGAAGATTTGGTAGAGATAACTATTCAGGAGTTGATTAAAATGTATGAGATATAAACCTGTGTTACAGAACTTAATATAATATACAGAACGTTTGAGAAGTGTATAGAATCATTTAACTAATTACACTTTATGTAATAAAAAATAAATAATCAAATAGATTTATTGATGAGCATTCATAAGAAGTTGAGTACCTGAAGTGCTATTTTACTTGAATTGATTCAAGGGCCTTACGCTCTAGTGGCTGGTACTTTACCACTTTATTAAACCATTTTAATTTGATATAAAATTTAGCTGGGAACTAAATTTAATAAATTATAATGTTATGAGTATTAATTCAGCATTACAAATATTTTTGAATAGCAAAAAGTAAATATTAAAATAATAATCACTTTTTCTACCCACTAATTTGGCTTAGGTGAATAATCAAAGGTTGTGATATTGATGCAAGAATTAAATCAAGTGTAAAGAGTGACTCTTGAGTAAAATGGATGATGAAATAATGGAGAAGATAATGCAAAACTCATATGAAAGAGTGGATATGACTCTTGTATTTTATTAGATTGATCACATTAAATAATTTTCAATAAAATAATATAAACAGGTTCTAATTGTAGAAATACATAAGAGATCTGATGATGTCCAAGATATAGATGATTAATTAACCATTTATAGTCTGGGATAATAAAGCATTTTTTAAAGTCAAATATCCACATGAATCTCAGAGTAAAAATCATTGTTGTATGTATCCATAAAATGTTTAACCTGATAAAGTAAAAATAATACTTCTAAAGTCAAACATTATCATTACAATCAAATAAAAAAAACAGCAATCATCTAAACATGAGTCATGCACTTAACATTCATAAGTGATATTAGAATTTGAATAATCAAATTTGCATAGCTTTTTCTTACTAAAACTTTGATCTTCTGTTACAGTATTTATATATGCTAGACTAAATATTTTCATGAATTAATTATGATGTAAATAAAGAATGTGGTGGGACAATTTCATATAATAACTAGAAATAAATTTCTATTGACATCTCTATGCTAAACTACTTTGTTCTGGTATCCAACAACATTTCTTTGTCTTGTGTTTAATTAAAAACAAAAGTTGTATATATGTGATTGAGTTTAATTCAATGAAAGTGCATGGGAAGGGGAGGGATGAATGTTTGCACATTTCTGATGTCATGAGATACATATTTAAGTAAGTAAAATTTGAATGATTATGAACTAATTTAAAATGTAAAATGTCCTGTAGAAAGAATGATCAACATTTACAACTTGGAGTTTGAATCAGAGCCATATAAAGCTCAAATCTTTTTAGGTTTCAAAGAGTTATATGATATGGTTTTTTTTTCTTTGTGTAGTTGATGTATAGGCAGCACAACTATTTAATTAGTAATGGTCAGTAAATAGATATCTAGCTATTCTTAGCTAAGTATAAACAAAGTAAAAAAATTGTTAAAATTCTGATTACTTGCCAATTAATGCCTTCTCTTCTTTTTTTGAGGGAGTATTCAGAAATGGTTTAACCGCTGGACTATTTAAAGGCTAAATTAATTAAAACCTAAGTGCCAACAACTGATATATATTGTACCAGATATCTACATGCATTAAGAACAATGATCACTTGAGGGTGACACTAGGTTACTTAATGAGCCTAGATGTGTGGATGGCAAAGGCAAGCAATTCAAGGAGAAATGAGATGGTAAAGTCTTCATATGAGAGATGCAAAAAGAAAAATGAAAATGTTCAGTAGATTGCAATTTATGGATAATAAGAGAATAGCCAAAATAGTATTTAATTGGGTTAATAGTAAAGGGCAGGCAATAAGATGGGTGAGAAAAGTATTATGTTATGCAGAAGATTTGGATAAAGAATTTATGTCAGTATACTTATACAAAAGGTGGGATAATTGTGTTAAGAGAATTGTTGCATATTATAGTGGCAAGGAATGGCATAGAAGAATAGATGCATTAATAAAGATTAGGGAGTTGGAGAGATAGAGAATTAGTATGGAGAGTAAAAAGAGTTTAAATATATATATAGAAGTAAACAGATTATTGGGTGCTAGTTAATTTACGATAACTGCAAGGAAAGTAATTTACTGTTTAAGACTTGAACAGGATCTTTAGCAACAAGGGAATATACACATAAATGGAAAAATGTGGGTGATTTAGTCTACAAGTTGTGTGAGAAAGACATAGAATATAGTAAGCATCTGTTAATTGAATATAAATGCCTGAAATCACATTCATCTGCAATCAAAATTCCAACCAGTTGGTGCAACATGCATCACACAGGAGAAAACAGCAGCTGTCTATCCATGATCACATAACTGAAAACCTATAGGTAATATTATTCTTTATTCCCATTACTATTGTGTCAGTAATTTATTATTGTAGCCATTGCAATCTTTGAAATATCCAGAGTCAACAGAACTGAACTCTTAATTAGCATAAAAAAACTATTTATGTGCAGTTAGTGTAAGCAGCAAATATTTTCAGAACTTTCCCAATCATACAAACAAATAGCTTATGGAAAAATGTGTGTGCATGATATATGTTTTAATGCTTGTGTTTATTTAATGTTCTATGTTTATTATAATGTGTGTGCCCAGGATATTTATGCAACTATTAGTTTATTCACAAAAGGGATAAATGAGTTCTCTAATTAACTTTAAAGTATTTAAAATAAATTATTTTTTTTGGAAATTAGTATTTGTCAGTGATTCTTTTACTAAAACCACTAATTAAAGCAGTTTATTATATTACTTTTCAATTGGACTGGTGGAATATCCAAGTGCTGAGTTAGTAGCTGTCATCCAGATCATGTTAGTTACTTCTTGTAATTAACTGGCACATTAAGTTTACTTCAAAATAAATAAAGTGCTTTGAATGACAGGGTTTAAATTCAGCAGCAGGATAAGTTCTGTAGCTTGGAAATGTCTCTGTAAATTATACCTTTATGAATTTGAGCTAGCTATAGATATCCTCTTGGTATTTTTATCTGCCTGAGGGGCTGATATGATGCAATACTAAACTGTAGCTGAAGTAGATCGAATTTATAATAAATAATTTGTCATATTTTATGTATAAAAGAAGTAAATGATTTGTTATATTTATTAAAGAGTAAAAACTTTATTTTATTCAGGAAATATATATAAGTGTAACCCTTAGCAATCTGTTGTGATGGTAATACTACAATTAGTCAATACATGAAATGCAATGTCACTTTGATAATAGAATTCCTGATATTTTATTGATTTGTTTTAATATAAAAGTTCTGCTAGATTTTATGAATAACAATAAAAAAAATTATGGTAATATTATTGTGAAAGGTTGCTATTCACATCAATATCTGCTTGAATTTATGGAATAGAACTATACATTTTATAATTACCTCCCCCTTCCATCATTCAAGAATAGCTTACAAATTTAATAAGATTTAAATTAGTGTGGTCAGATATATCAATTTTTTATGACTATATTGGCTAGAGTTAAATGTTAGTACCATTCTCCAGAATTTTTAAACAATCTGTAGTTGTAATGCAAACTCATAAAGTAATGATTCAAACAAAGAATATAAATGGCTCTTCATATTATGACAATTTCAATATCATATTTTCTATGTAGAAAAAAGAGTAATGGATAGACTTTCATTGATGAATAGCAGATAAAATGGTTTCAGTTGTAAGAAAAAGTATAAATGATGTTTTTAACTGTTTTATAAGGTGCTTCTGGTCATCTATGATAAATTACTTCTGCATTATTGTATTTTTATTTACCTAGAATGTGTATTTTTATGTTTTAGACAGCTTAACTATTAACAAGATATCATAAAGAAACCTGTAAAAATTTCAACATGGTTTTATTAGGTTCTTTAATTCTGTCACTGCAGCAATAAATTTGACAATCACTGACTATGTTGTTCACAGT
Organism: Epiperipatus broadwayi; assembly: GCA_028023455.1. Lineage (NCBI taxonomy): Eukaryota > Metazoa > Onychophora > Udeonychophora > Euonychophora > Peripatidae > Epiperipatus > Epiperipatus broadwayi. Next base: position 280,344 of record JAQFVV010006875.1, read on the forward strand.
TTGTATTTATCCATATTTACATAGATCCTTGACTGATACATTCCATTTATAAAGCAGAATAAGCATAACAACTTTGGTTTATCCTGAATTTGTTGATGAGATTTCAATTGCATCTAGAAAGATTAAATTCAATTGGATTTATTTTTAGATGTCAAAAAACAACTTTATTTGGAATCTCATAAGAATTTCAATTTTTATGTCATAATTCTTCACTTGCAGATTCTTGGTTGAAATCCAAGAAGGGGAATCTTATTGAAATCTAGTCGTAAGTTGTATCTTAAGTTAATATTTTAATCATAAATGACAAAAGAGTCCTAAATATCTTTGTGAATTGGTTTTTGTAGATGCTTGAATGTTCATTTGAGTGTTGACTTTATCTATTTGTTCTACTATGATTACCCAATTTTTGGCTATAATCCTTTAAAATATCCATATAGCTCCACAGCTGATTCTTGCAGTCATTATTTTTAAAACTTTTAATTTTGAATTGCTAAATAGTTTATTAATCAAATCTTTTAAACTTGGAGGAGTATTTCTTCTTATAAGCTTATAAAACTATCAATTTTCTGTTTATCAATTCATTTGAATATTATTTATAACATGTTACATTTGTACAAGGAACCCCATTAATCCAAAATCCATCATTTTAGGATTCTTTTTAATTCTTCCAATTTAAAGGATAGAAATTTGATTCTTTATAATAAACCCAAACTCTGTTAAAGTAGAAAAAATGAACAGTCACTGCAATTAGGTAGATTAATTTGTGGGTATTTATTAACTTATTTTATTAAAACCTTCTAATCCTTTTTTTCCACAGTCTTATATTTATTCAATAACATTTAAAAATTTAGAAAAAAATCACTTTTATGCACCTGAATCCACCCCACCCCCCTTATATATATATATCTTTGATTTTATTTTATTAACAGTTTCGTCTGCTCTACTGTTATCATCAGAACTTTTTTAAAATTGATGTTTTTGTTCAAACAAATTTAAAATCCTTTGATGAAGATTGTGAATCATTCAAAACTGTTAGTAAAATAAAATAAAAGATTATAAAAAGTATTGGATTTGAATGCATAGAAATGACTTTTTGGAATTTTTAAAAAATGCTTAAATAAGGTATTTACTGAATGTTTATTTTCTGACATTAATTTTGTTTATATATGTTCAAATTGATTTATTTATTATAAAAGATTAAAAATAATCTGAAATTTTGCTTGAAT